>JAWWMW010077419.1:0-13315 GCA_035048345.1 Echeveria elegans
AAAAGTTTTCCATTTAAGGCAATGAGAAGAAAATTTTGGGACACCAAAAAAGGAAATGAGAAGAAAAATATGGGACGGAGGGAGTAATAAACAAATGTCAGTGTCTGACAGGCTGTCTACCCGTCTTGTCGTCTAACTCTAATGGCCCCACTTTTTCCATGTTTTTCCACACGCCTTTGGAAATAAAATAAAATTTGTCCAAACAACCCTTGGCCGGCCGTGGAACCCTCCCCTCACAAAATTCCAACTTTCCTTGACTCTTTCCTTCTCTCAATTCTCGTCACACTTCTCTGCGCGGTGAACTGACTGCCGGAGACTTCAGATTCTTTTGTTTCCTTCACTCTAGGCCTCACTTGACTTCATACATCCATCAGGTCTGCTGCGCTGCTTCCTTTTCCGCATTCCCTCATTTGTGTATGTCTTGGTTTTGCGTTGCTTCTTGTTTACTGTTTAGACTAGATATTCCTAATTGCTAATTCAATGTAATTTCTTAGATGTTTCATAGTTGTTACTGTTTAGGTTGCGATCCATCATCGACTAGACAGGAAGCTATGCAGTGACACTAAAGACATAACTAACAGTACCACTTTGTTTTTCTAGAAAAATATGTCTGCTAACGATGAGTGTTGATATGCCATTGGTTTATGAATACTGAGTACTTGTTGATCTGTGATGACAGGCCTAAGTGAGCAGCAGAGAAATGGCTGGTTCGGAGAAAGATGACATACCAATGTTGTCCGCAACGTATCCTCCATTATTCGGCGAACAAGGAGATTCTAAGTATAGGGCATTTGGGTACCAAGCTAGGAGCGCATCTATGTCGACTGCTAGTTTTTCAACAGATTCGTATTCCTATGAAAGGGGAAACAACTTCGTGGGTCATACAGGGCCGTTAAGGCCTGATGGAAGAACTTCCCGACTACAGATGAGTGGACCGTTGTATCTTAATCGCACATCTGACAGGAGAGTCCAGCCGACTGAGAATGAAACAGTTCTGAACGTGTCTGGACATGTAGCTGACAACATTGTGTCATTCAATGGAACAAAATATAATGATCAGCAGGATGATACCTATGCTAAAAACAATGAGCATTTGTACAAGTCTGGCCAACTCGGTCTCTGCAATGACCCTTATTGTACTACTTGCCCAACTTATTACAGTGTTCAAGGTGCGAAACGGAGGGACTCAACCAACCACAAGGTATTTTTAAATCTAAAAATCCTTGTGTTCAAAATAAACTGAAACCTCGTTATAAGACAAAGTTATTTAGAAGCTTTATCTACCCTCATTGAAGCACACAAGTTTGAATCAATCAAATGATTTTCTATTACTCTCGACTGGCTCTTTGCATTATAACTGTATTGTTCTACAATGTCCGTCGTGTTTAAATGAACATGCTGTTTAACCCACCTTGCAACCTTTCTCTGTCATTGCACTTCAACTTCCCAAACTAAAAGGATTCTGACGGGCATTGTATTCTTATTATCCTGCAGTTTCATAGCACTCTCTATGGTGATGCGAAGGGATGGGCTAGAAGATCATTTTCTTTCATGAATAGCATTCCAAGTGTAATGAACCCACATGCCAAAATAGTTCAACAATGGAACAAATTCTTCGTCATTTCTTCACTGATTGCAATTTTCGTAGATCCTTTGTTCTTCTTCTTGCTTTCTGTCCAAGAGGTAAACGTAGAGAGACTTTTTTTATTCACATCCATCGACATGGCATTTGTTCACGTTTAAAATTACTTATCTTGTGACAGAACAATAAATGCATTGTTATTAACTGGCCGGTGACTACTGCCATAGTTGTTCTGAGAAGCATCACGGATTTTATTCACTTGCTTCACATTCTTCTTCAGGTAACTTCACTTTTATCTCATGTGGAATGTTCTCAGTGGTTCCCCAGTTTACCTAGACTCATTTGATTTTTAATGTTGCAGTTTAGGCTAGCTTATGTCTCTCCTGAATCGAGAGTAGTTGGAGCTGGAGATTTAGTTGATCAACCGAACAAAATAGCTCTCAATTATCTATCGGGATACTTCACGATTGATCTTTTTGTTGTTTTGCCACTGCCTCAGGTCATTTTATGAGTTAAACTGATTGAAAAAAAATGTTGTTTTCCTTATTAGAATTCGCTAATAACATGCTTATATTTGCATTCATTCCCCGAGTGCAGATTATAATATTGTTGATTTTACCAACACATTTGGGATCTTCTGGAGCTACTTATGCAAAAAATCTTCTGCGTGCTGCGGTTCTGGTCCAGTACATGCCGAGACTGTACAGATTCATGCCTTTGCTTGCTGGCCAGACTCCAAGCGGCTTCATATTTGAATCTGCATGGGCAAACTTTGTTATTAATCTTTTGACTTTTGTGCTCGCTGGCCATGTGGTTGGATCGTGCTGGTATTTATTTGGTTTACAGGTGCGTCACCTGAACCTTGAACTTTTAAGTTTAAAATCATCACATGAACCACCACTAGTAAGTGTAACACAAGAAGATACTAACAACTGCTCTCTGAAAAATGTCTCAGAGTGTGAATCAGTGCCTTGGAGATGCTTGTCGTGATTCAGGAATAAGTGAATGCAAAAAATTTATTGACTGCGGACATGGTCATGTGAATCCTAAGGCTCCAGGTCGACAAGAATGGGCTCAAAGCAAACAAGCTTCTAACTGTTTTCAGCCTGATGGCTTTGAATATGGAATATACATTCGAGCTGTTAATCTTACTACAAAGCACAGTTTCATAACACGATATGTATACTCATTATTCTGGGGATTTCAGGTACTTATGAATTTATTTTGATATTACTTGATATGTAATTGTGATGATGATACAAATATCGGAAACTTGTAAATTCCTAAAAATGTGTGTTTAACATTTACCTGACAGTTATGTTTTTTTTCTTCCAATGTTAAAAAGCAAATAAGTACTTTAGCTGGGAATCAAGTTCCAAGTTATTTTGAATGGGAAGTGCTTTTCACAATGGCGATTATCGGATTAGGTCTCCTGCTCTTTGCGCTGCTTATTGGAAATATGCAGAATTTTCTCCAGGCTCTTGGAAGAAGGTACATAGCCTTTGTGCTTCTTTCTGTTCGCTAGACTTCTTTGTTGTCTGTTATTTGATACTCTGATTTGATTGTCAGTACTTGAAGAAATTAAAATGTAACAGTCGGAGTATGTCTTTTTGTTTGCTTCATTTTGCAGTTTGTTTTCTGATTTTTCTGATTTTTCGTATCTAGAATTCTAACACTTGCACGGTTTTGATACTATGTTGAATCAGACAATTAGAGATGTCTCTCCGGCGCCGGGATGTTGAACAATGGATGAAACATCGTCGCTTACCAGAAGATTTAAGACGGTGAGCATTACTCACGATTTTTTATTTTTTTTTGCATTTATCACTTGGCTCGTATTCTGATGAGCTTCATAAACTGTTTCGTGTTTAGGCAAGTGCGGCAGGCAGAGCGGTATAACTGGGCAGCGACTAGAGGGGTAAATGAAGAAATGCTTTTGGTGAATTTGCCGGAAGATCTTCAGAGAGGCATACGGCGTCATCTCTTCAACTTTGTGCAAAAGGTAAGTTCTTTACCTCGCGTATACTCTAAATTCTAATTTTACTTGCTTGGGTATTTTTCGAAAGAAACATCTTCGATAACTCGTTCTGTCCTGTTAATGTTAATCATGTCGAATTTTAGTAGGAAATATGTTATAACTCTTTAGCATCATTTATCTTATGCAGGTTAGAATATTTTCTTTGATGGATGAACCAATCTTAGATTCTATCTGCGAACGACTACGACAAAAGACGTATATCAAAGGAAGCAAGATCTTATTCCCAAACGGACTGGTCGAGAAGATGGTATTTATTGTGCGTGGAAAAATGGAAAGCTACGGAGAGGATGGCAATAGAGTGTCTCTGTCTGAAGGGGATGTTTGCGGCGAAGAACTCTTATCATGGTGTCTGGAGCATTCATCTGTTAACAAAGGTGGTTTATCTGATTCTTATATAAAACTAGAATACCATATCCCAAATTTGGACTTACAGGGTACGCTAATTTGCTAAATTTGAATTTTCTTATTTGTCGTGTTCCCTCGCAGATGCTAAAAAAATGAGGATACTGGGACAAAGATTGGTTAGCAACAGGATGGTTAGTTGTGTAACAAACGTAGAGGCATTCACTCTTCGAGCTGTGGATATCGAAGAGGTTACTAGTCTATTTTCAAGATTTTTGCGAAATCCTCGGGTGCAGGGTGCTATTAGGTAATTTTGTTGTGCCTGTAAATTTTGGGTATGATCGTTTTTAAGATTTGGAATTTTTGCGGGATGTTGGTGTAAAAAGTGAATGTGGCTTCTATAACTCGACCTTATCGATTGCATTTTTCACACACATAATCATGTCTAATTCAGAATGTTGTTTGTAGTCTGACGACTCTGATACAATGACTTGTGATAGGTATGAATCACCGTACTGGAGAGGTCTAGCTACACGACGTATTCAAGTTGCATGGAGATATAGAAAGAAGCGACTGAGTCGCATGGATACCTCGCACTGTTGATTGTCTTGCAACTCTGCATAGATGAGACATGAGTTTATAGTATCTGTAGCTTTGTTGTATGTATATTTTATCCTCGTTTAGTATCCTGTGGAAACTGAACAAAGAATAAATTACTTGTAAGATTTGTTGCAGTAGAAGATTGAAACTTGAAACTTGAAACTTGAAACTTGAAAGTACTCCGTATTGTCTTGCTCACGCATTTAAACATTCTTGTCCGCAAAAAAGAAATCAAGTCCAGCATAAGATAGCTAGCTACAGTTGACCACTAGCCCATACTCATCTTAAAATCACATGCCATCAGACCGATCCCTGCAAGTTGAAGACTTGAAGTTACATCACCGGCCACCAATTGTACTGGTGGTACTGGATATGAACCCTTGGAGAAATGTCTATGCATTATTAATAGGATAATAAAAATATATCTCTTAGGAAATTTCATTAATTTAATGATAAAAATATCAAATTACTACTTACAATGTCAATATGGAGAAAGATTTTTTGAGGATCACAAATTTATCTGAGGACGGAAGGATCAAATCTCATGTTTTGTGTAATCTATTTTCTACTTTAACTTTAAAAAAATATTTTAAACTCAATCATTGATTTAATCAAAATCAATAAATAAAATTTAATCCTTTTATCCTCAAATAATTTATGATCTCAAAAAAAAACTCTTCTCTTAATGTGAAATAGTCTATATGTATCCACGCACTCACACGAGTGAAGACAGCGGTACTCGTCACTCCAATCACAAAGCTTGAAACTATTTGGAATGACTCATATGACAAGTACTTGTCAAAGTATTTAATCACAATGGCTACAATTAAGCTTTAAGCACCTGAATTTATACAAGAACATAAGTTGACATTTTTCACATGTTGTCATCATTTCTATTTCAAGGTATATCACGAGTAAATTGTGTTTTGTTTGATGTTGGTTTTAGGAAGAAAAATCCACCTTTCACAGCTACTATCTGAACTTTGTATTGTTTTGCATTCCTTGTGCATATTTGAAATATCACAATAAAAATCTATATCTTCTATATAAAAGAATATGATGTCCACCATCAACACTTTTGAAAGTTTCATTATGCCCTTCCCTTCTTTTTAATTACAAACCACACGGACTCAGCCCAAACTATTAAAAATTAATAGTTAAAAATTAAAAGTTAAAAAATTAAATTAACACTTTTAAATTTTAACCATACGGGCCCAGTCCAGTCTATTAAAAATTAAATTTTATATTTACACAGACCACACGGGCCTGTTTAAATTTTTCAGAGAAACACACGGGTCCAGTCCGGCCCATTAAAAATTTAAATTTTCACTGATCACACGGCCCGTTTAAAATTCCACATAACACAAGGGCTCAGCCCGTCCTATAAAAAATTAAAAATTAAAAGTTTTAAATTACACGGACCATATGGGCCCAAAAATTGATAAATCGAGTCTCGACTGTATTTGACCTGTTCGATTATACATTCAGGACGGCGCATTCCATCGGAATGACGGTCGGTACGCTAGTAAAGAGATAATTGGTGCAAAAACGGTGATGTTGGCAGGAGATGGGGCGACTCTTGAAAGTTGAAACCGATGAGATGCGTGCGACGAGACTCATTGCCTCGATATCGTCAAAATTCTCCACCCCCACAAAACCCTAAACAAAGTTTCCACTTTTCCATCTCATCTGATCTTTTAACCAACACCCACAAATCATTTTCAATCCGAAATCGATCACTCCAAACTCCTGACTAAACCATTTCAATCGTCTATTCATGTAGGTCTGCGTGACGCGCCCTGAGTTCATCTCCTTCCTTGGCTCTCAATCTTCCTCCCCATATCGTAAAGATTCGATCTTTAATTTAAGAATTCGAACAGTTCGTTTCTGATTCGTGTTCAGGGCTTCCGATTTGTTTAATTTTTGGGATTTTTTTAAAGTTGGAAGGAATTGAGGGGCTGGGGCCGGTCAACGTCTCTTCCGGTAAGGTTGTGGAAAGATCCTTCTTTAAATTGATATTTGGATTGTTGAGACTTGAAATTGTTGATTTCAAAATCTTCAGATGAGGTTATGTATGCTTGTTTCACCTTGAGCTTGTCGTGTGTGTTCTTGGAGTCTTAATGTGCTCAATTAGTAAAATGAGACTGCTGAGAGAACTTCTTGAAGTTGAAGCAAGCTTTAGTAGTTTGCGAATTTATATCCAGCTGTTTAGTTAGATTATTGACTCAAGGCTGTGTGGTAAATATGTTTGAAATGAGTGGAAACTGGTATGTGGAACAACGTGTATTTCTATCTCGCTGAAAATTGCAATTTCTTAAGTAAGTGGAGTTTGCAGCTGCGCACGTATGGAGAGAATCACAGCAAATGCCTGGCGAATAGACTGATCGTAAGAACATCAACTACTTGTGAGTAACTTCTGACATCTATATCAACTCTTGCGTATTTTCTTAGTTTGTCAGCTGTTGATTTTCATTTTCATAATTTTTTGTTTAAGCCATGTGTCATAAAAATGGGTAAAGAATTTCACATTTTTGCAGTTGCATTCAGTAGGCTATGTAGCAGTCAAATGAAACTAGATGCTGCGTATTATCTTACCCCGCAAGCGGATAATCAAAGATGTTGCTTCAGTCATAAGTTCCAGAAAATAAACAAGCTACCAAGATGTGTATTAGTTAGATCCGAACATACAGAAGCAGGAAATCCTGCTGATCCATATCCAGTTTCTGGTTTGTACAACTCAATACTTCAATCTTGCTCGCCTAAAATGATGTGTCAGCTTTCGTTACGCTTGTTTAGTTTCAATTTGCGTTTTCAGATCTGAAATTAGGCTCTAAAGTTAGAGGGATTTTATTTTACGCTGTTACGCCTATTAGTACAATCATCATTTTGATTATCATGCTTGGGGCACATCCATTTGTTCTTCTGTTGGATCGTTATCGAAGAAAAGCTCATCATTTGATTGCCAAAATTTGGGCGACTTGTACTGTAAGTCCATTTTATAAAGTTCATTTTGAGGGCCTGGAGAATTTGCCGAATCCAGATACTCCTGCCGTCTACGTTTCTAACCACCAAAGTTTTCTAGATATATACACTCTTCTCACTCTTGGTAGAAGCTTCAAGTTCATCAGTAAAACTGCTATTTTTCTTATACCTAGTATCAGTTGGGCCATGTTTTTTATGGCCACAATTCCGTTGAAGCGCATGGACAGCAAAAGCCAGTTGGATATCACTTAAAATGTAGTTCTAAGTAAATGTTCTTTCGTCATTGTTGGATTTTTATGGTTTTTTGTTTTTCGCTGAATGCAGGATTGTCTTAAAGCGATGTATCACTCTTGTTCAAAATGGAGTGTCTGTATTTTTCTTCCCCGAGGGGACTCGAAGCAAGGATGGAAAACTTGGTGCTTTCAAGGTAATGGAATGTATACGCAACTTAAAAAAAATTGGTTTGAACCCTTCAGTTATTCTCTGAAGTCTGAAGTCTCACATTTATTCTTTTGTCTGTAGAAAGGAGCTTTCAGCATCGCTGCGAAGACAGGAGTGCCAGTAGTACCTATATTACTCTTGAAGGAACAGGGAAACTAATGCCTACCGGATTGGAAACTATACTAAAACCAGGATCTGTTAGAGTTGTTATTACAGTTGTGCTTCTCTGCCAGACAGATGCTTTCTTAAAAGAAATTTGTATAAAAATACTCCTTATTACAAGTCTGGAAAATTATTTTTCTAAAATGATAGTATCAAGTTTGTAAGTTACACATAAAGTTAAACAGAAGTGCGAATTGATCGAAAAGAGTTGCAAGTAACAATGTGAATTTCTTTGGCCCTCTGGCCATATGATGAAACCTTTTCAAGAAATCACCAGAAGCAAATTTTGCAAGTACAAATATTTCCATTGCTACATTGTGAGTGACGACGCATCCGGTCCAGGATTCTTATTGCACATTTTGAAACATGTGGTATCTTGGCAGGCGACTGACGGATAATCATAAGGAATGCATCTATCCGCGGCCGCATTGTTACCTGCTCAAAGCATGAAAGAGTTTGTAAGAATACCATTCATCACAACTGAATCACCTAGTTACTGTTTAAGAGTCAGGATTCAAGATTGCCGAACCTTGAGATGCGATGACAAGAATGGCCACAAGGAGAGAGAAAGTATGCGACCCTATCATATTTCCGGCAATACCTTTGCTTTTCAACGACAACAAAAACTACGGCACGATATCTCGCATCAAGGGTTACATTACATTTCCTTAAACTCCCTCCGTCCAATATTTTATATCTTTTTAGGGTCTCTATTTTCTAAAATGAAATATTTTTTCTCAAAAATACGCATTCTCTCCAGTCTATTTATTTCTCACTAACTCCTATTTTCACCTTATATAACTTTATTTTTTTTTAATTACGTGGCATATAGAAATTGGGATGGAGGGAGTACGCTATACTACAAAAGGGACTATATTAGTAACAACACATTTCATCTTGAAATCAGTGATAACTAACAAGTGCCAACCCCGTCGTCCCGACGTGAATTTTCTTCATGTTTTAATTCAATTTTAATACAGATTTTCAACATTTCTCTCTATAATTTTATTTTTGTAATTAAAATTTTTGAATGCTACATATTTTTTAATTTTTTAATATAGTTCTATTATATTATTTTTAATTTTGCGACAATCCATCATCCGAATGAGAAATCTATACGTAAAAAAATTGATCAAATACGCGGTCTAATACAGTTAATTATATGGTCACATACATTTAAATAAAGTCATATACAAACAAATATGAACAAATACGACCAAATACGAAATAATAGGAACAAATACGTGTGGATGACGTGTGGTGTAAATAAAAGTATGTGGAGAGGTATTTTTGTCAAATGAAGTTTTATTTTATCTTTATTCTTATTTTTTTATTATTATTATATAGCGACAAAAATCAGGGCTTTAGCGACGAATTTTTTCATGGGTGTTTGTATGTTGAGGATTGTATTCTATTATTATATTAGATGATCTTTTGTTTTAATACAATGTTTTCCATGTTATACACATGTTTCTTACTTTTGTAAACTTTTTGAATATGAAGAAGTACAAATAAATTTAGGGTCAATTTCTATCACATAACGTGTAACCCGACTGCATATCTGATTTCTAATTTGAAAAAAAAAATATTACGCATCGATCTTCATTGAATAAATATCAAAAAGTTCATGGTCTCACCTTGTAATCTAAATTATTAAGAACCCTCTATTCTATTTGTACTGAATATATGAACTTCTTTTGTAGTGACGGAAAATGAAAGAACAAAACTACTGATCATGAATTTGTATATTGATCAAGCATGCACTCATTAGAAGCATTTTCCATAACTAGCAAGCAACATGAAAAAAGAAGGAAGCGATTTTGCAAAATATTCAAGCTTATCACTCTAACTATACATTAGTCAGCAACCCTAGCACGAGAAGTACCATCTAGTGAGCACGCATTGTAAGTTGAGTACCTGGTTATGTAATTCTTCATTGGTCATTTGATGGTTCGATGTCTTTTAACAGTCCAACGATTTGTTGCATACTTGGTCGCTTTGAAGGCAGCTCAGCCGTGCATAGGTAGCCTATTTTTAAAGCTTCCTTCATTTGGGCATCCAAGCCAACCCCATCCATTTTAGGATCAATAGCACTTAGTCCTTCATTCCTTTTCACCAATCCCCGAACCCAATTTACTAAAGTTGTGTGTTGATCATCGTTGAGGACTGCCTTGTTACCTGTGAGGAGCTCGAATAAGATGACCCCAAAACCATAAACGTCAGATTTTGGTGTGGGGGCTAGTGGGGATTCACCGCCATGGTGAAAGAATTCGGGTGGGACATATCCTGGTGACCCTCGAGCTATGATATCATCCACACCAGCCCCGAAAATCTTGGCTAGCCCAAAATCAGACAATCTTGGCTCGAGGTTTGAGTCTAGGTATACACTGCTAGCTTTGACGTCTCTGTGGATTATGGGTGGTGAGCATCCATGGTGAAGGAAGGCTAAAGCTCTAGCGGTGCCGAGCGCAATCCTGTGGCGAAACGTCCATGTGTTTAACAATTTATCTGAACCAGTATTTTGGATATGATCAGCAGGGTCTTCTTCCCATGTGTCCGTGCTCCAATCTTCCGTCATTTGAACCCCAAGTGGCAAGTCATGGAGCAAGTTCTGCAAGGTCCCATTTTCCATATAGTCATAAATAGCGATCCTTTGATCCCCCGCCAAGCAATATCCGGTTAACGGAACTAAATTTGGATGCTTTATTCGTCCAAGGTACTCAAATTCTTTCGCAGCTTCTTGGTCAGTCATGGTCGAGCCATGAACCAAGACCTTAACGGCCACGTGAATCCCACCTGATAAAAACCCTCTATAAACTGGACCAAACCTGCCCTCTGCCAACAATGTCCCTCGATCAAAATTTGATGTAGCCGCTAAGAGGTCCACAAATGTGAAGTTAAGCAACGGTTTTTCAAATATCACAACAGGTACAGAATTAGCCTGTTTGACGTCTGCCACCCAAGTGCTCGAGTCAGTCTGGAATGAAAATGGACCCAAGATGTTCTGCTCTTCACTGTAAACAGGTTGCTTCACAGCCCAAGTCGTTGTTTGCTTTCTACACCCAAATGCCAAGCACAACAGCCCCACCAGCAAGCAAATCATAGATAACGTCAATGCCAGCGCCAACGCCATCCCCCGATTCTTCCTATCCCTTCTTTCAATAATCTTTGGATCGGCAGCAATAGGGCAATTGTTCACCGACCCAACAAATGCTGACTCCAGAACCTGCGGTGCCAACTTACTGCCGCAAAATGTCAAGTTATTATAAGAGAAATTAAATCTCTCCATCGACTTCAATCCTTCAATGATAGGCAGCGGGACTACTCCAGACAAATTATTGCGAGACAAATCAAGAATTCGCAGACTTCCAGTGCTCAAAAACACTGGTATACGGCCAATGAGATGATTATCAGAAAGATCAAGGTAAATCAATCTACTAAGCTGTGAAATTTCAACCGGAATACTTGATGACAAACCAGTGCTAGACAAATTAAGATACTCTAAATTATGCAAGTTTCTAATTTGCGGAAACTTCTGCTTAGAAAATCTATTATGCGCAAGATTGAGATGCCTCAAATTTGAAGACTGGCCCAAATCAAGGTACATTTTGCCACTCAGATGATTTTCAGACAAATCCATGTAAACCAAATTAGACCAGTTGCAATACACCTGAGAAATGAGGCCTGAAAACTGATTATAACTCAAGTCAATCACCTCAAGAGACTGCTGAAATGTTTCCATCACTGAACCCTGAAACAAGTTCTTAGAAATGTTAAGATGTGTGAGACTCAACAGTCCCACAAAATCAGACACTCCTCCACTAATCTGGTTACCAGCAAGGCTTAGAAACTTGAGATTTGGAAGTGCAGTAGCAAGACCATCAGGTAGAGGCCCGGAAAACAGGTTGGATGAGACATCAAGTGAGATCAAGGATTGGCAATTCAGAAGGTGAGGGGGCAAGGAACCCTCAAATTTATTGTTGCTGAGATTCAGAAGGCTGAGGCTTTTCAAGGAACTGATAGCAGCAGGGAGCTGATTTGAGAGGTTATTTGAAGACAAGTCTAAAGTTTCAAGTGCTCCAAAGTTACCAATGTTGCTAGGGAGTGAGCCAGAGATTTGGTTATATGAAAGATTGAGTGATTTCAACATCCCCAAACTCCAGAAATCAGATGGAAATCCAGTCACACCATTGTCACTTAGATCCAAAGATTGAAGCTTTCTAAGCTTCCCTAAAGTGCTGTCAGGAATCAACCCAGAAAGATTCAAACTTGAAGCTATAAAGCTGATCACATTACCTTCAAAATCACAACCCACTCCTCTCCATGAACATACAGGAGCTGTGAATTGGTAAAAGTGTGAAATTCCATCGCCAATACCCATTTTGTGAAAGAAGCCAGAGATGAAGAAGCCATCAGTGTTAGGCTGCTGGCAAGTAGAGAGCTTGAAAATGAAAATTGTAAGAAGGAGAATTGAACTCAAAAACCCAGAACCCATTTCAGATGAGAAGCTCAAAATCAGTAGAAAGGTTGAAGAGGGGAGTGAAAAGGTTGAAGCCTGGGCCTAGGAACACATCAAAGCACAGAAGAGAGATGCACAGAAGAGAGATGCAAAGTGGTTATGTTAGCTAGGCAACTGCAGCACATTGTAGTACTTAGCTGTTCTTTTGACTTAAATAGAAAGTTAGTTTTTAATTCAATTCATTCCAATTGTTAAATATAATATCAAATGAATTATTCATTAGTGTCAATGTCCACAACATCTTCATTTTTCTCAGTTTGAGTTAATAAACATTATTTATTAAACTACAAATAAACTATGAAATATAATTTACCTCCAGGTATAAAAATATTTTAATGTTATTATGTACTTCATATTATTCATATAACTGATAAGTCTAATTTTTTATAGGAAAATATTATTTAGTGGATTCTGAATATCCGAATACACTTGGGTATTTAGCACCGTATAAAGACAAAGGAATTCGTTATCATATGCCGGTATTTACATATGGTCATCCACCTACCGAATTTATAAAAAATTTAACTATCGACATTCATCTTTACGAACCACCATTGAAAGATCCTTCGGTATTTTGAAAAAGACTTGGAAGATTCTTAAAAATATGCCTCAATCAGAAGATGTTCGTCAGATCGATATCATACTTGCG
>JAWWMW010077445.1:0-13303 GCA_035048345.1 Echeveria elegans
AATGTAATTAATTAATTAATTTTAAAATTTATGTTCAATTCAGTTCAGTTTCAGTTCATGTCAAAAGAACAGACCCTTACTCTTATCCTACATGATTTTTATCCATTTTGCATTGGCTAACATTTTCACATGTTACCTCATCTGGTCGGTGCATCAAGTAGTTTTTCTTCTAGTCAGACATTAACGGTGACAGACTCTGTACACATGAACACAAGTATCAAAAGCTCTGAGCTTAAAGATCCAAACTACAAACATACATTTCCAGTCCTACAAAACCATATAGTTTCAAGAGAGAGAAAAATACACTCATAAAATAGCATTCACATAGAAAAGAGATCATGTTTTTTTTCCTGGTTTTACAAGTTACATGGAATTCACATCTTAAACCTTAATTCATATTCAAAACTTTCTTGTTATCAAGTTATGCATACAGTTCACTGCCCCGAATCTCATAGGATATTCACCGACAAGATTCATCAAATTTTAACCAATAAAAAATCTTTTTAAATAATAAATATAGGAAGACAAAAAAACAGAAAGTGTCATCTTTCACAAATCACAAGCCACCATCTCTCCCTTTTATAGACCACCAAAGCCGAGCCCCTGTCTCTCCCTCTCCCTTCCGTCCACCAAAATCTCTCCCCCCAACCCTTTTTATTATTAAACCCCCTCACCATTTCTCCGAACACACAATTTTCTTTTTCAGAAAAAAAAAATGGTAGAGGAAACCTCCACCAAAACAAACAGCTCCAACACAACCCCATACGTCCCAATCTCCGACCAAACCCTTCCACTCCTCCACACAACCACCACCAAAACCTCTAAAAACCCCTTAACCCCACGTCGCAATCTCATCATCCTAATCATTTCTGGCTTTCTTTTCCTCTCCGCAATCCTCGGTATTCTCCTCGCACATGCTTACTCTAACCACAATGCCGATCACGTCGGAGGAGGAGGAGGTGGTGGCAGCGGTGATGAAGATGAATGTTTACTTCGCGGGGGGAGGCGTGTGGTGCTGTCGAGGGGAAAGTATCGAGGCGTGTCGGAAAAAAGTAACCGGATGGTGAATTTGTTGCTTGGTGTTGATGAGGAGAAATGCGGAACGTCGTCGTTTCCGTGGAATAATTCTATGCTTTCTTGGCAGAGAACAGCGTTTCATTTCCAGCCTGAGAAGAATTGGATGAACGGTACTGTCTACTAACAATTTTGAAATTATTCTGTTTTTTTATTCATTTATTTTCTTCATCACATTTTTTCAAAATTAATGTTTTTTCTCTTCAAATTGTTAAATTTTCTTGATTACAAATTCCCTACAGAATGAGAAATAAAGTATACACAAAGGTATACAATAAGGGATCACAGTCCAGAATAAAGATCAATGTATTGTACAAATTGAAAAGCGACCAATGATCGAAATCGCTTCCAATAACTAATACATAAATAAAATAAAGACATAAATAAACAAATGAGCAGTCTAATACCTAAGTGCTAGATATCAAAATAAAAAGCTCTCACTATCAACGGAGTCGCGCCGTAGATGAGGAGAGAATAAACAGCTCTCACTATTCACAGATTGACTCCGTAGATGAGGAGAGAATAAACAACTCTCACTATGCACAGATTGACTCCGTAGATAAGGAGAGAACTTTGACTAGCCTCAAAGTTAAAGAAATAACTCAGACCGATTGGTCATTCCAAGTAATCCGGGTCCAATCACCGCCTCCAGTAACCCATACACAATCCTATGATTAAAACAAGTTCAACTGCTCAACCTCTTCCTCCAAAGCAGTCCCTTGTCACAATGGTCGCATTAGGCTGCTGAAATTCCATGCCAAAAAATTCTTGTCTGTCGCCACGAAAAGGACACCATCGCCAAATTATATTGTTGAATTTGATTCGACAATATAAGACTATAATTGATTATTAATTGAACAAAGGACAACAAAAGGAGACTTTTTGAATCTGGTTTTTGGAATTGGGAAAAGTGAGGTGGCCTTTCAAATTTGAGATTCATGGGAAAATTTAGCATGAATTTCTGAATGATTAAGCAGCATGGCATTATGTTTAGCTATTGAAATTCATGTTTATTGCATTATTATTATCAACCTAATATTATCTGCTGTTGGCTGATGATGTGTTTTGTTTTGTTTCATGGGTGATGTCTGATGCTCGAGATATGCTTCAGATCCTAATGGTAAGAACCCTCTCACCTTCGAATCTTCGGTTACGGATTTTAGCTTAACAGTTCTGGAATAATTTCTTTTGTATTCACAAATTGTAGGTCCATTGTTTTACAAGGGATGGTACCATCTTTTCTATCAATACAACCCAAATGGAGCAGTATGGGGCGATATAGTATGGGGGCACGCCGTGTCTCGTGACTTGATCCATTGGCTTCACCTCCCTCTTGCAATGGTGGCCGATCAATGGTATGATATAAACGGTGTTTGGACTGGTTCAGCCACATTTCTTAAAGATGGTACTTTGGTAATGCTTTACACTGGCGCCACAGAAAAAATGGTGCAAGTTCAAAACCTGGCTTACCCCGCTAACGCATCTGACCCGCTCCTCCTCGAATGGGTTAAGTATGCTAATAACCCTGTCTTAGTTCCACCACCGGGTATTGGGTTAAAGGATTTCCGTGACCCAACTACTGCGTGGCTGACACAGGAGGGAAAATGGCGGATCACGATTGGGTCAAGGCTTAACAAGACTGGTATTGCGTTGCTTTATGACACTGTTGACTTCAAGACTTATGAGCTGATCGAAGGGTATATGCACACAGTCCCCGGGACTGGAATGTGGGAGTGTGTAGACTTGTACCCCGTGTCGAAAATTAGTGCAAATGGATTGGACGCATCTACGAATGGTCCAGAAGTGAAACACGTGTTGAAGGCGAGTATGGACGACACTAGAATTGATTACTATGCCATTGGGACTTATGATGAGAAAACTAGCAAATGGAAGCCGGATATTCCTGAGTTGGATGTCGGATATGGATTGAGATATGACTACGGAAGGTTCTATGCCTCCAAAACATTTTATGATCAGAATAAGGGCCGACGAATTTTGTGGGGATGGATTCCAGAAAGTGATAGTGAGTATTCTGATGTCTCGAAAGGCTGGTCATCTCTTCAGGTAGTAATAATGTATTCTTCACGTTGAGCTAAGTAATACTTTTACAATTCATTCAAAATTCCTCATTGCATTTTTCCATCGGCTGATTCAGATGTCAGACATTAGTTTTTTTTTTCCTTCTCTTCAGGATTTCAATAAATATTTTGTTGTCTTTTTTCATGGTGTAGGGTATTCCGAGGACTGTTTTGCTGGATCAGAAAACAGGAGTCAATTTGCTTCAGTGGCCAGTCGAAGAAATAGAGAGTCTGAGGTTAGGCAAAAAAGACTTTACCAAAATCAAAGTCCTCGCTGGGGCAGTCATACCACTTCGTGTCGGAGATGCCACTCAGGTCTTTAAATTATTTACCACAATTAACCCTTTCAAAGTGTTTTTATTGACAGTTGACTCAAAAAAGAATTTTTTATACTGAATGAAAAAGTTAGATATAGTTGCTGAGTTTGAAGTTGACGGTAATATTTTGGAAAGTACCAAGGATACCGTAGACAATTACGAATGCAGAAGTAGTGGTGGATCAACCCGAAGAGGCGCATTGGGGCCATTTGGGTTCCTGGTTTTGTCTGATGCTGATCGAGTTGAGCAGACCCCTGTTTATTTCTATATTGCCAAGGGAAGTGACAAAAAACTCAGAACATTCTTCTGCGCTGACCAATCCAGGTATGTATCCATCACTTCTCGATAAAACAATTTTTTCTCCACATTAATCCTCATTTTGAATTTGTATTTACTCAAAAAATTCAAATGTTGATTTTAGGTCTTCAGTGGCAAGTGACGTGGACAAACACATATACGGAAACTCTGTGCCAGTTTTAGAGGGCGAGAAACTGAAAATAAGAATCCTGGTGCGCAAATTGTACCAATAATATATATGTGTGTTGTGTGTCCGCATGAAAACTTGTAGATTAATCGTCCTGTTATTCATTATGGTTAAAATTCATGTCCAGGTTGATCACTCTATAGTGGAGAGCTTCGCACAAGAAGGGAGAGTAGCCATAACGTCAAGGGTGTACCCAACTCAAGCCATTTACGGAGGAACCAAGCTTTTCTTATTCAATAACGCGACACAAGCTAATGTGGTTGTATCACTCAAAGTATGGCAAATGAAGTCTGCACTCATCCATCCCTACCCGATGTAGATTACTACTGCCACAATTCCAGCTCTTCAGTATTGGCAACCCGGAATTCCATTCAAGATCCGCGCTCCAAAAATCCGGTGTTGATTCATAGAGGCAGACACATTCAATGCATTTATTTCTGCGCAGGTAATTTTTTTTAGATTTTTGGAAATGTCCATGGAAATTAGGCTTCCCTATAATATCTGAAATATGCCGAGAGTTGTCTATACATGTGTATTGTACACTCATTTACTGGTTTATCACTTCACTCATGTATCAAAAATCTTAGATTGTTAGGATACTGTCCAGTTGAATTTTATCGCAATTCTAATACGAAAAGCATACATTCTCAACTCTATTCGTTACTGAAATCTAGTATGTCTTCAAACTCTGCTAACCGGATACGAACCATGTCACACTGTGACAGACTTGGATGAAATTTCAAAATGTTCAATATATTTAACTAACTATTTGCCTATCTACTCTACCACATTTTGGAACTTGATCAAGTAATTGTTGGGATCAACTGATGAACGAATCAATGCAACAAATGGTAGAGAGGGAGTTGGAGGATGATGAGATGAGGTAGGGAGTAAGAAGAGTATGGAAGATGTCATAAATAAGCTGGCAAAGCATGAGTGTGTGTGTTCATGTTTCCATCATCATCAATTCATTATCATATACCAACCCAACCAGTAGCTACTACACACTCTCCATCTCTCCCACCATTTGTTCCTCCACAGTCTCCCCAACTTGATAATCTCGAAGCACACCCCCATCCCATCTATCTAACACCTTTCATTTTGATAAAGCTTTAATCTTTGATAACAATGGCTTCCTCTCTTTACTTCCCAGTTGTGTTTTCAAGCTGCATTTTCATGCTTGCAAGCACCTCCTTGGCTTTAGATCCATTATGAATTCAAGAATTTTTCGTCGTATTCGTATTTTTCGTAGCAGTATCTATGCCGTATCCGTATTTAAGAATTTTCATTTTGCCGTTTACCGTTTCCGTATCCGTCCCCGTATCTGAACCCGTACCCGTATAGGTGTTACATAGGTTTTTATCTTGCCCTGTATCTGTATCTGTCTGCCGATATGTGCCATTTCAAAATCTATTTTCTTCTTTTTGATGATGATGGTAATTTGGCATTTGAATCTGAAACACAACATTTTGCAGGAAAAATTCATCGCATTCGTGGCCACAATGTTGGAATTTCGACAAGCTTGAACTTTAGGATTCAAGGCCATAACCTACTTTTGGCGGAATCTGAAGGTTCATATATAGTGCAGCAAAACTACACTAGCTTAGATATTCATGTCGGACAGTCATATTCCTTTCGCATGACTATGGATCAGAATGCTAGTACCGATTATTACATAGTAGCAAGTGCTAGGTTTGTAAATGAGACAGTATGGAAACCAGTGACGGGTGTTGGGATCCTGCATTAGACTTATTCCAAGGGAAAGACTTCAGGTCCACTTCCAGACCCTCCACAGGATCAGTTGGATAAAACTTATTCAATGAACCAGGCAAGATGGATCAGGTCAGTTGCGTCACTTTCATTTTGCTTTGAGCATATTCATATTGTTTACGAATGTTACAGTGTATGGTTAAAAAATAAAAACTAAGTTTTGATCGTGCTGTGTAGATGGAGCGTTACTGCCAGCGGGCCACGTCCTAACCCGCAAGGTCCTTCAGATATTATTTATAATAAATTTTAATAATTAATTATGATACAAATATTATTTATAAATAGTGGATGGTCCTTACTGGTGCATTTTATAAATTATGGACAATGAGTTGGACCTTCTACTGGGGTAAGGGAAGGTCCAACACATCGTCACTGGGCGCTTGCCCTACCAGACAACGTCCTCTTTTGCGGTGACCTCAGCAAATTGCAAAAGTAAGTACCTTCCTTGACTGTTTTTTTTTCCTAACTATATATCAATGAATGAAAAAAGTTTGAACTTCTCATTTTCTCTAGTCCGCAAAAAATCTCAAAAAACCTGAGCAATGCCGTTCTGGTTAGATCCCACATCGATCTCGGAGGAGCTATCATCAAAGGCGCTGATTTCATTGATGCTGTATTGGATCTTTCTCCAGAAACAGGCAGTGTAATTGTTTTCTTTTTTGGTGCAAGCATCCAACCGGTCAGAAATTTGTTTAAACGTGTTATTAAATCTACAGGCTCTTTGCAAGTATGCCAGTGGAGTAAATCCTACAACAGGAGCAAGTACTAGGACATGCTTGGGATGTGAAATTCTAGGCGTAGCGCATATGGCACTCCCTCGTCTCCCCCTTGCTAAGTGCACCCTCCGCAGAAGCTGCTCTGCCGTGATGGCTTCTGCGACGAATCTACAGGGCTGTGTGACGTGAAATAAAGCATGAAGAATCATACGCTTCATACTGCATACAAAAAAGTTGATACAAATTTCCATATGAATGAATAAATTGAGTATTTATTTGTAAATTCTTTGAACTTTTTGATACTAATTATAAAAGTTGATACTAATTATAAAAGGAGACTTGCTTCGGATGAAATGACGTCGTAGTGGAATCGAACGTCCAACATCTATCTACGTCACGAAATAGACCCCACATTCAACCGCCACGTGTCACCTCCTCGTTCTGCATGTCACAAACTCCACCGCCATCATCCGCCATTTCCCTCTTCTCTCGACATGCTCGCCAATTTCAGTCATCAACCTCATCATCTCCAATTTTTCTATCTCAAATCTTCCCCAGAACCGCAGAATCCTCAAAAAAAAAATGTGGATCAAAACCCAGCTCCACCTCTCTCTATTCCTTCTCTGCTCGCTTTGCTTTCTCTTTCACCAATCTAAAGCTCTCCGGTTCGAACCGGGAATTCGGATGCCGACCGATCCGGTCGGACCGGAACAGAAGCAGTCAGAGGATGTCGGTACGAGGTGGGCGGTTCTGGTCGCTGGGTCATCTGGGTATGGAAATTACAGACACCAGGTTGGAACTAATCGATGATCGGTGTGGCTAATTGGATATCAGAGATGAAATCTCTTTACCGAATTAATGTTAAACATTTGATCTTTTTTGTTTGTGATATCTGCAGGCGGATGTGTGTCATGCGTATCAGATATTGAAGAAAGGAGGATTGAAAGATGAGAATATAGTGGTTTTTATGTACGATGATATTGCTAAGAATGAGCTTAATCCTAGGCCTGGTGTTATCATTAATCATCCCAATGGCTCTGATGTTTATGCTGGTGTCCCAAAGGTTTCAATTTCACCTTTCTGGCCTCTCTTTCTGCTGCTTTTGTATTTCAGTATTTGTGTTAACTTTTCGTAAGGGTATTGTTTTATTCTAAATCTATAACCATACAAACCGAAAAGTAGCTTTTTGAGTTTGGATATGTAGTTGTGTAGCCTTTGACATCTTGCAGTTGTATCAAGTAACTGTCTTGATTGTGATATTTCAACGGAGTTTGATGAGTTTATGAAGTTGTGCTATCTTCCTGGAAATGTAAGGGATCTTGTTTAAAAAAAATTGTAGATCGCTCACCTGCAAAATTAAATTGGGAACAAATAAAATGGGGTTGTTGATGACGATGAGTAGCTGTAGCTTCTTCTCCCGTTAAAAAAAACATATTGCTGAAGGAAATTGCTCTGTCTTTCATAGGCACTAAGACGATGGTAATAGTATTGCTATATGCATATGAGAAGTTGCTCACTTTTAAGACAACAGATGTCAAGTTTGTGACTTTGTGTGTATAATTGCTGATCATAAGCACTTAAGTTTATGCTGTTTCTTATATTTTAGGATTACACTGGTCAGCAAGTTACTGCCCAAAATCTGTATGCTGTGCTCCTTGGCGACAAAAGTGCCGTGAAAGGTGGAAGTGGGAAGGTCGTCGACAGCAAACCGGAAGACAGAATCTTCATTTACTACTCGGACCACGGTGGCCCTGGGGTGCTCGGTTAGTAGTGTGCATTTGTTGTCTCTTGTCTATGGAAACTGTTGACAAATGTTTTTGTGGTTCATATAACTTGAGCATAAACTCTGTTGTTTGACGGCTCGCTTTTCTCAGGGATGCCAAACATGCCTTACGTGTATGCTGGTGATTTCATTGAAGTTCTGAAGAAGAAACATGCAGCTAAAAGTTATAGAGAGATGGTAGCCTGATTCAAATTCTTTATTCGGGGATAATAAGTGTTGGAGTTGATATACTTAAAAAAAGTTGTTGTTTTTGAAGGTTATATATGTTGAAGCTTGCGAGAGTGGGAGTGTGTTTGAAGGCATGATGCCCACAGACATTAACGTGTACGTCACCACAGCCTCAAACGCTCAAGAGAGTAGCTGGGGAACGTATTGTCCCGGAATGCAGCCTGCTGCTCCTCCAGAGTACATTACTTGTTTAGGTGATTTATACAGCGTCGCATGGATGGAAGACAGGTGCATATGTAGGATTTTAATAATCAGTAACAATAACACTCCTAAATTTTGATGGACCGGTTAAATATGGTTGCCAATGAGGATTTTGTTCTGCTGATAATCCGCATAACTCCGTGGCAGTTCAGCTTTTTTTCTTTAGTAAATAGTTTGCACTAACGGTTGATTCTGTTGCAGCGAGACTCACAATCTGAAGAAAGAAACAATAGAGCAGCAGTACAAAAATGTGAGTATCGAGTTTCTAATTACAATTATTTTTTCATCTGTAACCATTTGGTTGTTCTGGTTGGAAAGGTTGTTGTGACGCTGTTTCATCTCATATACATTTTTATTTTGGGTATAGGTGAAGACGCGCACGTCAAATTACGACACTTACAATTCAGGTTCCCACGTGATGGAATACGGAAATACCAGCATAAAGCCGGAGAAGGTCTACTTGTATCAAGGGTACAATCCTGAGACGGAGAACTTCCCTGATAACGAGTTACAACCCGCACCACCACGGGTGGATGTTGTCAGCCAGCGAGATGCAGACCTTCTTTTCATGTGGCGAAGGGTATTATTTCAAGAAGTCTTCATATTAATAGTCTAAGAAAGTGCTTTTTAGCTGGAAATTTTCCGTCATTGTTGATGTTTTCCGTTTTATGTCTTGATTTGGCAGTATGAGAAGGCACAAGCAGGATCGGCCGAGAGAAGTAACATAATGAAGCAGATAACAAATACCATGAAGCATAGAATTCACTTGGACGGCAGTGTTAAGATGATTGGGACACTTCTTTTTGGTCCAACAAACAGCAATTCGGTTCTCAATTCGGTGAGAGCACCTGGTCTTCCACTAGCAGATGATTGGGGATGCTTGAAATCAATGGTGAGAGTTTTTTTAATTCTTCAGCAAGTGACTCTTTTCAATAATAACAAACTAATGAATATCGCAGCTAATTAGCAAAATCTTGATTGAAAGGTTCGAGCATTTGAATCACATTGTGGCTCGTTGACTCAATATGGGATGAAACACATGAGAGCATTCACCAACATTTGCAACAGTAAGGTTTCACTCGAGGAAATGGAGATGGCATGTGCAGCTGTGTGCGAGAAGCAAACGTTGGACCAGTGGCATCCCTCAATCATAGGCGGCTATAGCGCCTAATAATAGTTTGAAGAATTTCTTACTGAAGAAGGAACTGGCCGACAAGGCTTGTATTGTAAAATATGCTCACGTGTTTAATGCTCTGCTTGTGCTGTTGGAAAACAAAAGTTTCAAACGTTTGTTTCCTTACTTCTGTAGTTCATTCCGGTATTTATTCTTGTTTTATGCCCTCTTTGTCTTTGGTTAGAAAATTAGAATGTTGTTAGGAAAAATGCTAGATCCTCAAATTGAATTTTGGGAATTCGGTAATATTCAACAATAGAGGTTTTTTTGTAGGACAAGAGAACGAGATCTGATTTGCAGTTGTTGATTAAAATAATTTTAAGTGTTGCATCTTATGTTCTAGGTCGTTGTTGAGATGGTGACTTTGGTGTGGTTTTTGGCCTAGTATATGGACTATGGAGCTTTTGGGGATGTTATGCTAGAGCTTGTTGGAGGTGCTGGTGGAGATTTTACTTAGGCTGATAATAGTTGTTGTGTGACGTTCCCTGCATTCAATGGTGATAGCTGTTGAACGGAACTTGCAGAAGGTGCGGCTGTTGAGAAATACAATTGAAGAAATGTCCCACATAGCCTAGAAAAAAAAATAACTAGCTTATATATAGATATGGAACCATGACTTACATGCTTGAGCTTTTGAGTCGAGATGGAACTGTATCCGTATATGAACTGGTCGAAATTTAACATGGTATCAGAGCCCATGATGTGATCTGGGACGAGTGTGAAGCGAGTGGGACGTGCGGCGTGATTTAATGCGTTAGAATAGAAGTACGCCAAAGTGAAGAGAGACTTGCAGAGGGCAAGTATCGGCCACTTCAGTAGAGTCGCAGGGGCGACAAAGAGAGTTTCGTAGGTCAAGGACCTCAGAGGAGGGAGTCGCAAGGGGCGCACCTACGATGTTACGCTCAAGGGGAGTTGTGTGCCATTTCTTCAATTGAGGGGGAGTGTTGAGAAATACAATTGAAGAAATGTCCAACATCGCCTAGAAAAAGAAATGACTAGCTTATATATATATATGGAACCATGACTCACAAGCTTAAATTTTTGAATTGAGATGGAAGTATCCGTATATGAACTGATCAAAATTCAACAGCGGCCTGGGATTGTTGTGGCAATGGTGCAACATTAAAAGCAACTGATGGCACTGAAGGTTGTGGAGAAGATCATCAAGCGTTTGCCCATCAAGCGTTCACAATTCATTATTCATAACCCCATTGGAACAAAATCACTTTTTGAACAATTAAAATATAGAGATGTATTATAATATAATATTTTACATCTTCCTTTTAAATTCTAGATGCTCTTATAAAAGGAAGTTATAAATATAATTATACATTGTAATCATAGTAATGAGTATAATAATCCTGCATTTTATGTCATGTTATTCAAATCATCCATAATTCATATGATTTCATAACATTAGTTTTCAATTTATTGTCGGGGAGATGTCGAAGTGAACTGTCATTCGAAGCTGGTCTGGTGGTTGTAGTAGTCATCATCTTCCAAAACCAGGTCGGTTTCGAGTGGCACCACCATCAAACACACAAACAAAATCCCTAAGTGTTCATTGCTGCAAGTGCTGTGCTCTGCTTCATACTCTGTTTCCCTTGCTTATGAGGTATTCCTAAATACCTCTATTTTTCTTTGTTCTATAAGGATTCAAATCAAACAGTTGCATATAATTCGAATTCATAATGATACAGAGTTGATTATATATCATCGAAAACGTTCAATAAGTACACGAAACTCGTGACATCAGTACTTTTGATCGACGAACCGGTTGATCAAGGCCAATGCGTTGCTAGTAACCTGTTTCGCATTGTCGATCATTGGACTAACTCTCCTCCCAACTTGACCTTTCCCAAGACCATCACTACAAGTAGTTTCGCCAGTAAGCGCAGCACTAACCCAAGTCTGTACATTGCTCATGTGCCACTTGAACTCCGTCGATGAAACCTTACTACGACCCAGACGTCCCATTTCGTGCACTGAGTTCCTTATCCTGTCCTCAGCATCCCCCATGTTGTCCAAGCAATCCTTCAACGCTGCTCGGTCTTGATGTGTAAGTCCTCTAGTTTTTGCAAGTATGGTAACGTAAGTCCTTGTGGACTTCGCTTTGGCTAGACTGACCAACAAGGCTGTGTGAGTTAGCTTTTGTGGGTTAGCTTTGATGGAAGACGCGTAGAGTGCAAGTGATTGGAAGCACAGAGTTGGGTAAAGAGTGGCTTGGCATGAGGACTTGATGAAGCTGGTCGAGGTTTTGGAGAGTTTGGGAGCTACCGGCACCGCGGAGGTGGTACTAATGGCTGCTGCTAGGATGAAGCTCACAATTGGGACTGTGAAGGTGCAAGACTCTCTTGTTGTAGCCATGTCTATTGAATTGGATGAGCTTGTTGGAGTTGAGATCAGTTGAGACTTGAGTGTGTATGTTATTTGTTCTTGGGGTCATATCATCATATTTATACATGAATAAATGGTCCACAAACTGACAAAAGAGGTTTGTTGCACCAATAAGTCAAAGTTATTTAGATTGGTCTTAGTTTTCACATATGGATTTGTTCAATTAATTCTGTTTAAATATGGACCGAGTCTAACATTTACACTTAAAACATGCAATGATCTTTACAAAAAAAGACTGTTCACTGTAGAAGAATGTGGTATTTTTGTAACACTTTAGCACTATCAGCGGAGCGTTAAATTTCAAAGTTAATGTGTGACAAAACAAGATTTAAGCGTGCTAAAAATGGAGAGAAAACAAGCCCCCCATGTTGTGTTAATTTTGCAGTTCACTGTAACGTGACTGAACGTACAAAAAATTGTAAAAAAAAAAACTCTAAATGTGAAAGTTCAAATCATGGTTAGCGCATCCGTAGTAAACTACTACACTTGTATATTACGATGATATGATGAGAAGAAAAATACTCCAAAATGATGTCCAAAATACTGGGTTCAAAATGTCAAGTTTGAAGCTTACAAATTGGACATTAACCTACTATTCAAGAAATTCCTCATGCGGCCCCCCATTGTGTTGAATTTTGAGGCAAAATAGTGTGTGGTACAAAAGCACAGCTGAAATTGAGATAGGGGAGCAAGAATACAGATTAAAGAATAAAGAGCATGGAATGTTTGGCTGCCGATGGAAAACTTGAGTCCATACACAAACGAGTGGACTTGTTAGTTTAGGCATTAAGCATTAGCTAGTCAGTTAGTTATATACTCCCTCCGTCTCCTTTGTTGTGTACATTTGATAGTTATCACGAAATTTAAAAAATAATGATAGTGTGAGAGAGAAAATAATGTAAAAGTAAGTGAGTGGAGAATAAAGTATGAAAGAGAGTGTTATGTGAGAGATAAAGTACGAAAGAGAATTATCCGAAATGGAAATAGGAAGAACAAAAGAGGACACCAAAAATAAAAATAGAAAGAACAAAAGAGGAGAGATAAGTATATATAATAGGGGCAATTACAGAAAAAGACCTCT
>JAWWMW010077456.1:0-13301 GCA_035048345.1 Echeveria elegans
TTACCATTAGGTAAGATGTTTATTTTTCTGAAAGTAATCTCCGTTTATGTGGCGCTATGTTCTTTTTGATTTAACAAGCGATAACAATTGTCAATTCACGCCGCTTTTCCGTCGGAACGACGGGCGGATCGCTAGTATATAATAAAATAAGAATGAGAGGGTTGAACATTCAAATAGAGATTGCTGTTTTATCTCAGACTTTAAGTTTATTTATACACCCACACAAGTCTGGCCCGACCCGATCCATTAAAAATTCAAAATTCAAAATTTAAATTTACACATACCACACGGACCCAATACGGTCCATTAAAACATTAAGATTAAAAAATAAAATTTTAAATTTACACACAACACACGGGCCCAGCCCATTAAAAATTAAGAATTAAAACACAGACCACACGGTCAAAAAATTTGTCAATCTCAGTACGTATTTGATTCGATTGCGCATTCGGGACGACGGATGGTACGCTAATAAGTAATAAGAATTAATGATACAAAACCACTGGTATAATAAGAGTATTCGCTTAATAATTTGTATAAATTTTAAGTTTTTAATTAACCATCTGTGTAAATTTTAAGTTTTCACTTAACCACTAAACAAAATTAATTGATTTAAAAAAAACTTAAAATTTATATATATAGTTAAGTGAAAACTTTTTTATAATAATGATTAAGTAAAAACTGATATAATATACAGATGATTTTATGCAATTAATTCCATTAATAACTACGAGCCTAAAAAGTGGTCACGGTCCGAAAGCTGGGTTGTTTAAAACGACGACGTATTTCCAAAACGATAGCGCGGTTACAGCTGACCTGCGTCGTTCTGACGTCAACCATGTAAACACAACCGATATATAAACAAGTCACACTACTTGACAAATTAGGGTTTGGGGACTCAAAATTTTCAGTTTTGTTATGCTCTGTCAAATCAGGTTTGACTTTCGATTCACATTTTCTTCGTGTGTTCTGATTTCTAATTGGGATTTACTGATGTAATGTTGATTCTTGATGAGGACCAAGCAATGGTTGTTGACATTCGAAAAAATACGTGTTTGACCAGTTTTCTGCATGTTCTGTTGTTCGTTTGATCAACTGTAAGTTACGTTATTGTTGGGATTGTGGATCCTGGCGTTGGTGCGTCTTATCATGTACTTTGTCCGGAGAGTATTTGCATCTCTATAATTGGTAATTCGTTAATCGTTCTTGGAATCAACTCTTGATAAATATAGTTTGACGCTGCTTGTTGTCGTTGCTTAGTTAATCGTATCTGCACCTTTGATATATTATGCCAGGTTTGTGTTGGCTTGAGTTAATTACATTATCTTATGGTTGAGGGGAAGTGTGCTATATTTTATGAGGAACATAACAGATGTTTAAATTTTGTACTATCAGACACATTTTCTGACTTCTCGTAGATGTTTGTCTATTTTGCAAAGGATTTGGAGATGAAATCCTTTGCAAGATACCTGTTGAGAAATACACTTGAGTCATTTGTTTGCTAAGAATGAAGGAAATTGTCTAGTATATAAAGGCTCTCACTATCACAACTCACAAGCCTTGACTTTTGAGATGAATGAGAGTGAGAATTGGAATATGTTAGCATTTCACATGGTATCAGAGTTATGCGTGAGCGACTTGGGTCACACGATGAGTGGGACGCGCCTATGTGCGTCGTGCATGACGGGACGCCCGTTTAATAGTCATGTAGAGTTAAGGGGATTTGCGTGTTGCACACTCGTCACATGAACCCCTAGTAGGTTAGCTCCCTTGTAGGTTAGCTTGCTACACTGATAGAAGGTTATACTGGGAGCGATCTCAAGGTTTCTTTTTTGGTTGCTGATTTTGTCCTGTCATTTACTGAATATCATGACACGTTAATGTGGCTTGCTGTTGCATTGTCTTATCTGAGTGGTCGTGCTTAATGCCTGGGCAGAACTTGTGCACAACTGCGGCATATCGCCCTGTTCGAGAATTTCGTTTCTCCTCAAAGTTTCTCTTAGCCAACAATAGTAGTTATGGGATAACGAGTTGAAAGCGTAAACAGCAGAAGAATAAAGGAGGCAAGACTGAAGCGCTATCTGATGCGAAGGGCACAGAAGTAGTAGCAGTAGTTGTAATTAACCTTAGGCCTTTGAACATGGAAGATTTCTGGCTGGCAGAGAATAAGGTAATAATACATGCACTTTAATGTTAGCTAGCAGAAGTAGTTTCTGAGAAAACAACTGCTACATGTTGCTGCAAGCTTTGCTGAAGCAGTGGAATGAATCATACGGGGAAGGAGGATCATGAACTATCATACTTCCCTCTAGTATGACTAGATTACATAGCATCATCTCGCTGCAAGTCCGAAACAATAAGTCAGTACAAGAACGCTATGCATCTCAAGTTTATAATGTAACATAATGCGCTTTAAGTTTTTATGCCAATTGTAGCTAAAATGTGTTCCATGCTCAAGTAATGTGCCGACTTTTTTCTTCTCTAAAACCGTCAAGTCTGTTTCCGTTTCCGGTTAAATGAGTTACGAGTTACCAGAGTTTGTTTGGTCTAGTTGGAAACATGCACAATTGCGCCTGCCTGCGGGAAATCACTGGTGTACTTATCATCTGAATTACACACTTCCGCCACACCAAAATTTTAGCGCTATATCAGAATAACAAGGAACTGGGAACCAGAAGGTGGTCGTAAATGTTAGAATGAAACAACCACCACCAATGCACTTTTTTGTACACAGACTTTACCCGAAGAATAGCGTCATCACTCAAAGGGATGGCTCAAAGGTAATATGCACCTTTATATGGATAGTCCATAAACCAATAAAAGAGAAGATGAAGCCACGATATCAGCACTGCACTTGGGCCAACAGCATTTACCTTCACAATCACTCTTTACGGTTTGTAGTCTGATATTATCTACCGGAAATTTGCATTTCAAATTCATTAGATGCGTGCCAAGGAATGTGCCACTACATCCAGAGCTTCTGGGATTTGTGAAGAATGTGTTGAGATCATAGCTGGATCCGGGCAGCCTCCAAGGATCAAAAGCATTTGAATTCAACTGGTACAGGTGTCACAATATCCCATTCAAAACCCTCTGGTAATAATCATACTGACGAGTTCGCCATGCATCCAAGCTACTACTTATTAGAGTCAGTACCAATGATACACATTGCTGCCCAAAAAAACAAAACAAAATCAAGAGAGGTGTCAAATCGTTTCCCAGCTTAAATGGTTACTGAACAATATTTTAGTTTAATATCACACCTCTTCAGTTAAGCTTAGATGAAACCGTTTCCTTAGGTTTTGTATGGTACGGGCACCTCCCTTGAAGCATGGAAAACCAGAATCCTGACATTCAATACACAACCAGTACATATCATTTGAAAATATGTAGTACACGACTTATACGTTAGAGTAATAATGTAATATATATCATTTGCTCAATATACATTTATTGCTAACATGCCGCAATGCAGGAAGTTGTCTAGGAAATATGTTGAGGCAGACGTGATGCAGATACGACAGTATAAAATGTCGGCAAAGTCGGAATATATACCTGCAGCATCTCCACAAGAAGGATAATGCGCTCAGCATGCTTCCGACACATTAGAAAACCCTGGATGCATAAAACCTGATACAGTACAATAATAAAGTTAGAGAAGGCTAGATCCAACAAAATGTTTACATGTATAAATGAGGTGGACTATTACTTTGAAGTAATCAAAAAACTCGCTCGGAACACCTTCTGCGTCAGAATCCATAACCTAGAAAGGAAAATATAGTGAGGTGTGTTCTAGAGCTACTAAGTTCCAACAGGAACAACATAATGTCTAATAGGACAACCGAGAGGAACTATAATGTACCTCAAGAAGTTCACGCGTCAATTTGAACGGTGCACTTTCGAAATTAACCCCTCCAGGGGAATTGGACAGCATGAAACCAAAATCGATGTGAATAATATGGCCTTCTTCATCCAACAAAAGATTCCCATTATGCCGATCTTTGACCTAAAGACCAGAAATGAAAAGGAAAGTTGATAAGATCAATTCTGTATGCATCATTATTCAACATAATCCAAATAAAACGTATAGACAGAAAAAACATGAGAAGACGACCCAAATACATAATGTGTGGCCGTTGGACATGAATACCTGTAGAAGGTAGCACACAAGAGAATAGCCAGCCATACTTTCTACGAAGTTCCTCTGCAATAAAAAAACACCATAAAGAATGTAACCCTCTGTGCTGTACTCCACGACTAATTAAAGAACATTTTCAAAGAATTGGCATTGCACAGTTAGAGTATCGACTTGCATTTTTGCTAAAAAATTTGAGCTTGTGTGACAGCGGCTATAACAGTTCACTTTGTGTTTTAATCGGAGAAGCAGTATAATTTAGCAAACAACAAGTTCATCTCATTCACAGATGTGTGAGCCAGAATGGAAGACTGGCAGCAGTGACTAGTGGCTTGATCTGGATAAACAGTGTAAGGCTTTGGAGGACGTCTAATAACTCAACGTGATGCATCACTATTGTTTCTCTTCGATTGGTTTGAATAACATGATATTTTGGTCCATTTAAGGCATTATAAAATAGATAATAAAGAAGCTCACACTTATATAATATGATACCCCACATACAAAATAACTTTACAGCTACAATCTTGTGTACCTGAGCCAGTTTGAATGTTGGAGAATTTTCTTGATATTTGGCTACAAAAAACTCCCGCAGGCTTGATATATTCGGATATCTACTCTTGATAGAATGAATGGATGCCTACATAAATAAAATATTTATATAAAAATATATATAGTAGTACAATATACTTTGCACTTTCTGATGGAAGCAATAATCTTACCGTATCAGGAATAGTTTCTATGAGGGCTGTATACGAAGATGTACAGAGAACTTCATAGGGACGGAGCCATAAAGGGAGCCCAGCTTCCTGGAAAATATCTGAAGCAAAGTAGGGAGTTCACTTTAGGTTAACTAAAGAACAGCAATAGTGGACCATCATGGCCTATCAAAAAACAATTTTATGGATCATCATGGCAGAGATGCTGACCATAAAAGTGATATATAAGCTGGACTGCCAGATGCTCTTGCCTGCAATCATCACCACTCTTCACAATGACCTACAGAGTCAAAGGGAAATGAAAACTCAGGATCGGGTGAAGCTGACATTTCGCACTAGGATGTAGAATCGTGAAGCCTTAAAGGTCAAGTGAAACACCCACGACAAACTCCAATTTCATAAACTATTCAGACTATCAATGAAGTTTTACTGTGCATTTGCATATCTTCATATGGCAATTTACTCCTAGTCCAGCAACAACAGGACAAGTACACCTATGTCCCTAAGTGGGTGTATAAGTGTGCATTTAACTAATGGGAATAAGCTTGAATGTATTCAAGATGAACAAATGAACCATCAATATTGTGGTAACATCTCACCTTTTGCGAGCAAAGTAAACTAATAAATGTTTAACATTTCACTAAAGTATAGCCATGGGCCCAAGAGAGAGGAAAACTCAACACTTACAGAGTGCAAATCCCACCCTGGTAAGTTTCCATAAGTTGAAGCTTTGCGTATTCTCTCTCTTTTTACCTCCCATAGTTCACCAGACAGCGCATCACTGGGTTTGGGAACATCTCCGTTTTCGACCTACTTGGAATGTATCCAACAAGTTAAACTTAAATAAAAATAAAATAAATAAATCAGATGTGATGATGTTGTCAAATAATTCACCCGTTTTTATAGATTTAAGTTTAAAAGACTCGAGCCACTAACAAACAAATAGGTTTGTGGAAAAACCAAAAAGTTAAATCATTCACCTTTGCCTGTGAGTCTGTTGAATCTTGCCCATGACCTTTAACTGGGAGTCCAGGAGGTGCTTCTCCTTTTGCTGCAGCCGCCTGCATAAGTAGAAAATAATTTCACAGAGAAATAAACCTCGAATTTCCATTATTGCTACATTTACATTTTTGTCAAAGAGTAATACTTTTATCAATGTAATAAAAAATAAAGTGTCAGTTCCCAAATTACAAAAAGAAAAGTATCCGAACCAACACCCAAATCATTGGCTATTTGTGTTTTACTATGGAAAAACCAAGAGATCCAAAGGAGAAGTAGATGGGAAAACTCCAAAAGCAGACAAATCAGGAGAGACCACGGTACATGGCCAACGAAGTTTTACCAACTACAAAAAGAACGAAAGAGATAGATTGAAGTGAAACACCCCTTACGAAGCCATTTCATTACCAAAAAATTCAGAAATTCAGATATAGCTTATGCATTGTATTAGCGAAAGTTTAAGTAGTTCAGCTTTCACTAGTTCCAGCTTTAAGCTCCTGTCACAACTGTGCCCATCCCATGCCATGCTTATTAATATACTGATGCAGTGATGCATGTCCAATGAAAGGGGTAAAATATGTATAGCATTAACAGATGTGGATGGTCAACAAACCACTAACTAAAAATGAGAAATAGGTCATGTATTGATCACATCATCACAGGGGTGTTGAAACCAACCTTCACTTCTGCTATTGCAATCGTACTTGGGACTCTGCGGTGTTCCTTCCTACGAGGAGGTTCCGGATCCTCCACGTCATCCATGCTAACTCCAGGGTCTGCATTCAGTACAACCCTTACCCACTGCAAGTCATTACAGTGTGATCCTAGAGAGTCGCACGTAACATTCGCTTCATCGTCACAGCATTTACATATAGTGTCAGAGGGACATGAAGCAGACTGCAAATTACTAACGCAGTTGATCACTTCATTGGAGTCACAATGGTGAGGAACTTGCTTCTCCACTGTAAGATTTACATTAACAAACTTTATTTTTGCGTCTCGCATATGTGACATCGCTTGATCAATAGCCTGAGAAGTGGAGCTAGACATCCTGTCATGGCTGTTTCGGTATGTCTCATGAGCATTCTTCAATGGATACGCCCACGGAGGGGGTCTGGGTGAGATAACATCTCCACTGGCCGAAGGAATTCCTCCTTTAGATAGCTTTTGAGAATTGGACGAATCTCTTGAGTTACTGAAAATATACACAAAATCAGCGCCTAAGCAAATACAAAGGGAACGTCGATCCAACACAGGGAGGATTTGGTTCATAAAAGCTGTAACAACACAATACCTAGGTGTTTCACTTTTCAAAACCTCAACACAAATCAAGTATGGTGCCTTCTCCCTAGAGTTTAAAAGCACCGCTTCATCTAATGGGATATGAAGCACGCGGTACATTCCCTTTCCCAAGGGAGAACAAACCCCTGTAACACAACAATATTTCCAGTTCGTGAAGATATGATAATCAATAGTAGCTTCAACGTGTGTGAACTGAGCAGGCACAGAACATTTGGCGAAATATCATTCATTTGATTACAGCACGAATATAGTTCAAACTAGGTCAATGGAATCTCTATTTTCTTAGGATGCAACCATCACTTTAGGCATAAAAAGCATACGGTTCTTATGATTTAATCATGCTTCTACCCTGACCCTTCATCCTTCAAAGCATGAAGAATTGTTGCGGAAGTTATTGTCTCTGGGACCAAACATAGTTGCATGGTTAAAATATTAAACAACCTCCAACACTGAAGGGAGGAGAAAATCATGTACAATGTTGTGATATTTTCTTAATGTGGTGCAAGTAGCAACTAATTAAAAAACAGTTATTTCCACACACACAGGAAGACCTAGCTGAGGCATCACAGAAGGCACACAAATTAAGTTCAATGGAAAGCAAAATTTGTAAAACATGAGAAGATTGCCTGCTTTACCTCCATTCTTTTCAGCTTCAGTTACATGTGCATTGATTTCTGCAAGAGACTAAACAGCAAAAGAATCATTTGATTAACAAAATACGCAAATAACTGGTAAACAACTTGGGAGTAAAAATAAGTCGGTAGAGAAGAATAAATATATCTGATAGTCAAATTTTGTTTTGAAAACCTCTCGAAGAGCACTTTTGCGATCTTCAACAGGAAATATATCAATTAACCCAAAAGACGTATCACATAACGTTTGAACGAATTCCAAAGACTCATGATATGCTCCTTTCCGATACTGAGATACAGAATTACTCGGAAGTGGAGGTTTGGTTGCGGACTTCTCATTTCCCTGCACTCAGCAGCCAAGAGTTAAAACAAGCAGATGGCACATGTTTTCATACTTCGAGGATATTTTAATCGTGGTTATTTGAACATGAGATAAATCTCATAGTGTATTCGAACCTACCAGTCTGAGAAACTGTTGCAAGACTAAAATTAACTCATATATTTACATCCGGGGAAACCCTATTTTGCGTACTGTTTCATTATATATTTTGTGGATCACAGGCTGCAGACTGAATAATTTTACGCATAGGAGCCAACTTAAAGAGTAGAAAAATCCCTGAAATAAAGCACTGACTCTAAAAAATGAAGATACTAATTCCATTTAAAATAATGAACTGACCTCCATTTGCTTCGTTGAACCATATAGCTCTGAGTCTTCCATGGAGCGCTCACGATCTTTAAATAGCTTTCGAAAGAAATTTTCTGTTCCAAGACTGCTTTCAGAAAAACTACCATGACTATTATCGATTGCCACTGAATTCTTGGCATCATCGGGATGTACCCTGAACATTTTTCGAAACAATGAAAATTCAGATGGTTCTTCTCCGTCTCCATTTGAAATTCTTTTGTCTTCATCAATACTTTTGTCACTTACCACATTCTTCTCATCAAATTTCTCTTTAAAGAATTTACGAAAGAACCCTTCCTTTTCATCATCTTCTGCAGATCTCGATATTCTCTCCTCTCCATTTTTGCCTTCATTGATTGCATCCTTCTTATCTTTGAAAAGCTTTTTGAAAAACCCTTCTTTCTCATCGAAATCCGGAGATTTGAGAACCTTTTCTTCTTCATCTGCACTTTTATCATTTCCTTCTTTCTTTTCATCCATTTTCTCCTTAAATAGCTTTCTAAAAAATCCCTCTTTCTCATCATCTTCATCAGCTTCTCCCTTGCTATCCCGAAATAACCGCTTGAAAAAACCATCCGAACTTGAAGATATGTCATCATCTTCATCCCGGCTTTCTCTCAGAAGCTTACGAAAGAACCCATCCTTGTCAGACTCCTCCTTATCAACTGATTTCCTAAAAAGAAAAGCATCTCTCACTTTGGGACCTGGCATAAACTTCTTAAATATCTTGTTCTCCTCAGGGGATGCTTTAACACTTTCATCATGTAAGTTATTCCCTGATGAAGGAGAGAATGAAAGGGCCCGCTGAGTTGGTGATGAGGGAGATAACGTCAGAAAACGTGGTTTCGATGATAATATCCTGCTGAGAACTGGGTTCTTGGTTCCGGGGCTACTAAAAACATTTGGAGGATGAATTAATGGAGGCCATTCGCCCATCATGGTTGCTGCAATCTGACACTTTTCCTGAAGCCTACTAATCCCTTCATTATCATCAGAATCCTCAAGCTCTCCCATTAAAAACCACTGCACCTTCATAGCTATTTTTAATGATTTTGAGCACATGTCAATAACAAATTTGTCCAAAGATGGGCTCGGCTTATGAACCATCAAGGAACAAATCTGGAACAAGTAGCTTTCAATACCAGACAACGGAAGTGTGTACATTCTATTACACAGATAATCTCGGACTCCCGAGTGTTCATGCTTGTAAAGATAACTAACAGCAATCCACTCACAGAAGAATGCTGAATCAAAAAATCGAATGAGCCACCCATTTTCTCCAGTATCACCAGCTGGATTTGTCCGCGTAATCTCTCGTGGAAACTCATCAGCTCCACCGAGACTTAAACCCAAAATGCGCACCATTTCAACCTACCATCAATGACCCAAACTTCCAATTTGTAAAACCCCTGACAGAAGCTATACTAAAAATAACTAAACATCAACATTCCCTCAAACTCCACATCCTTCTCAGATCAAGTGTTTTTGAAAATTGATATAGCTTCTAAACTTTATTGACCCCCTAAAATCACAAATTCAGCAGAAAATAAATTCGGCTGAAATCTGAAAAATAGAGTTCAACAAACTGCCACTAAATCACTGCCTACAGACTTGATCCAACAGATCCTTCAACGCCACAAACACCAAAACCAAATAGCTCGCAACTCAATCAAAGCCCTAGAAATCCACGCACCTCCTCATCCAGCACCAGATGAAGAAATCCGGACAAAAACTATAAAAGAAAATCCTCCCTAAACTCGCAGTTCCAACCTAAACGTTCGAAATTAGAAATTGAACGAAATCGATAAGATCTTACGAAATCCGATCCGTTTACCGAACGTGAATGCGAGTAATATACAATTAGATCAGCCCAGTTGCTTTCCTAATCCTCCTCCGATCGAAAGACAGCCGCTGCGGCGGCGATCGTCGTCAAGTTGTCCTTGTCGTCGATTAGCGAAGTGGGAATCGAGCCAACAGGTGACGGAAAATTCAGAGCAAATTGCGAGAAAAAAATTATCAAATAAATTAAAATTTTGTATTATTGCTTAAACGAATAATAATCACATCTCATTTCTGCAAGAATGAATCACTAAAACGACAGTGAAGCGTGTCGTTTTTTTGCAGCAACAGCTTAACTATCATGCACCATCAGCATTGGTTACGGTGTACTCTCATCCCCTCTATCTCTCTCTCTCTCCAATATCTAATCTGGCCTTGAGCGCTTCTCTCCATCTTCCGATCCGACGATTCGAAACTTTGTTGAAGAGATCGACGACGATGGTGAAAGTGGCGACCTACTTTGCGATGACATTCGGAGCGTTCCTATTCTGGCAGTCGATGGACAAAGTTCATGTGTGGATCGCTCTCCGTCAGGATGAAAAGGTAACATCTTTTTTCCGATTTGTGCTCTGTGATTGAAATTGAGATAGGGTTTTGCGATTCTGTTGTTGATTGGTATGGTTTGAGTGAAGATACTGTCCTTTTGAGTGACTTCAATATTGATGAAGGTGTTGGAAATTGCAAACCCTAGCTTGTGTTAAATTGCTGAGTGAGTTAGGCGTTGGATGGTTCCTCGTGTCATTTTTTTGATGAAAGATAGTTCCTTGCTTCGGCAAGTTTAGGGTTTGGACTGATAATGGACTATACCTGTGTTAACTTGTTCCTTCAATCTGTATGGGTGTTGGGTGTTCACATTTTACGGTACTAGTTCTGAATGATGCAAGGTTTGAAAAATGTGGTGGGGCTAGTTTATCATGTATGTGACTGGTTAAAGCCATTAGGGATTTCAGGGCTAGTATTTAATTGTTTATTGAAAATGTTTATGGTATGATGCCTGTTACGGATTATTTTTCGTTTGTATATGTGTCGGCTGTTCACATTTTATGATATTTATCTATAACTTTTGGCATGGAAGATTGCAGTGGAGCTATTCGGTATGTGGCCATTTAACACCATTGGGGAATTTAGGTCTAGTATTTCGCCAAAAGAAATATAATGCTGTTATTTTTACATTCCAACTAAATGATATTTGGCTCTTTGATATGGTTATGTGATTATTTCTTATAATTCTTGTTGTTCTGAATGACTGAATGGCTTTTGCTTGTAAAAATGGCGGTGGCGCGCTGGTGTTTTGATTTGTTGCTGGTTCGAGCTGTTTAGGATATCAGGGCTAGTATTTACTGCAAATGTTTATGTTTTGATGCCTGTAACGGATAATTGAAGTTTATAATCAGATGTTCGCATTTTATAATGCTTGCCTAGAATGATGTTTGGCTTGGAAGAATGCGGTGGGGCTATTTGATATGTGGCTGGTTCACACCATTGGAGATTTTAGGTCTAGTGTTTAGCCGAAATCTGAGTGTTGTCGCGTATGGTCTGCTCGCAACGATTTTATGTGTTGGATGTTCAGATCTTATAGTACTTTTTGTTCCGAATGATGTTGGTCGTTTTTATATGGTGTTGCAGTTAGATGGATGTTCGGATTTAAGAGTACTTCTGAATGACTAATGATTAGTGGCTTGTAAGAATACTATGGAGCTTCTGACTTGATCCGTTCTCTATGTTGCACAGAAGGAGAGATTGGAGCAGGAAGCGGAAATTAGGAGAATGAGAGAAGAGCTGGTAAAGAAACAAAGGGACTCCCTTGCTTGATTATTTCTCCCTTTTCCGATATATATGACTCTACACTCCAATCAATGTGCACTCCTTTTCCAATAATTGTAAAATCAGGAAAATGTCATTCTCTCCGCAACTATTGAATGGCACCTGATATTGTTCTCGACATGTAATTTTCTTCTAAGTTAATTCAGTTGAACTTCGGCCTTCGTGCACCTGAACTTGTTGCTTCTTGCTGTTGGACGATATACTGTATTCTCAAAATTTGGCTTCCAAAGCCCATGCCGATCTGTGTGACCTTCGATGCTAACGAACTCTGCACGCATGCTTCAGTGTCGTTTTATGTATTTTGGGCGTTTCAATATATACTTTCCGCATTGGGATTATAAGTTTATAGCAGCATTGTCCACTTAGTGTCTTTGACCAACTTCTCCACCGGTCAAACTCTACTGTTCATTATTTCTGCACAGACATTCGTAGGAGGTCGCCCAACGCTCCACGTGTCATAACCCCATCTCATTTAAAAACAAAAAGAGAGGTTGGGTGAATGGAGAACAGAAGGGAAGAGAAGAAGAGACTGGCGTGGACTACTATCAGCTACGTTAACCTCTCTGCCACCCTCCCTGACACACAAAACATTTGTTTGATTATGTCAAACAAGTTGCGACAATGGACACTACACTACGTCTAGCATAAAAACAAGCATCAGACCCATACCAGGTTTGACCTGAACAAGCCAAAAAGAGACAAGACACTTGCTTGCTTGTTCCATCATCTTCATTGCTTTTCCCTTACTTCCTTCACATGGCTATCTTATCTAACTTCGTCAACGCCGCCGTTGCGTTCTACTTCTATCACATCCTCTTCAACACGTAGGTCTTGGGAGCTGTTACTCGCACCCCCAAGACAAAAAGAAGAAGGTAAGTTTACTCAAATGTCCCTTATTTTTCATCTAATTTATACACATGCCATTAATTATTATATTATTTATAATTCAATCAAACTATAATTAAAATTTAATAAAATGATACTCCGTAACTCATATTATAAATTAATTGTATCATAATTATTTAATATATTTCCAATATATATTATAATTAAAAACTAGAATTATTAACTTAGATGTATTTAGAAATTATTATAATTGATAAGATATTAATTAATACATTTTCAATTTATAATTTTAATTTATAGAAAAAGTATGACCGTTT
>JAWWMW010077505.1:0-13297 GCA_035048345.1 Echeveria elegans
TTGACTTGGTCGACTTCATCCTTGATCTTCTTATCCTTTAGTCAGCTCCTAAATTTGCTCAACTAAGTTTTGACTTTTCATTATCTGCATTACTTAATTAAAAGATAAAAGTCTCATTGTTTGTCATTATCAACATAAGGTACTAACACAGATGATGCTATTTTCCTCCCTCTAGCACCGCGTTAGGTGTCGACAAGGTCTCCATGGTGATATGAGCTTGAAACACAGCAGTAACCCAGCCATTGAAAAGCTCAACATACAATTCAAAAAAAATAAAGGTCTTCAAAACGTACTAAAAGTAAACTAAAGGGGTACTAAAAGTAAACTAAAGGGGCCAAAACGCAATTAAACAAAACAACTCTACGCCTCCGCATCGTCGTCTTCTGGTGAGACTTTCATTCCAAACAATCCAAAGGGTTCAGGGCTTAACCACACAACTCCACCATGTCGAAATCGTCTTCACGCCTCACCGCCGCACGCCTCCTCTACACTCTCCGATCATCCACCAAACCTTCACCTTCACCCTCACCCTCCCCATCACCACCATCTCCATCCTCGCCTTTCTCACTTCTCTTCTCAAACCAAAAACGATTCTTCTCCGCCGGTGTTGCGAGAGTGAAAGATGAGAAAGATCAGCCATGGTGGAAGGAATCGATGGATAGGTTGAGGAATATTGGAATATCGGCACATATTGATTCGGGGAAGACGACGTTGACGGAGAGGATTTTGTTTTATACCGGTCGGATCCATGAGATCCATGAAGTTAGAGGGAGAGATGGAGTTGGTGCTAAGATGGATTCTATGGATTTGGAGAGAGAGAAGGGAATTACTATTCAATCTGCTGCTACTTACTGCACCTGGAAGGACTACCAGGTTCGGTTTACTATTCATGTTTCAGTTTTCTATGGAAAATGGTAAGTACGCGTTTTAACCCACTGAAAAATAAGACCATGTCAAGTGTTTGTGATGTAAATTCGATAGCCAAGAGAATTTCAGAAATGGTTCATGTTGTTTTCTCATATATTTCGAATGCAAAGAGTATTGGTAGGATAACAACTGACGAAGGGAAGTAGTAGATATGTCTTGACCGACTTCTAAAAATCGGGCTGTGGGGAAATTAAAGAAAAGGTAACACAATATGGTTGATTTTTTTTGGGATCATATGTGATGTGTGATTTTGCAGGTTAACATAATTGACACGCCCGGTCACGTTGATTTCACCATTGAAGTTGAGAGGGCATTGCGGGTTCTTGATGGTGCCATTCTTGTTCTTTGTAGTGTTGGCGGTGTTCAAAGTCAGTCGATTACTGTCGATAGGCAAATGAGGAGATATGAGGTTCCAAGAGTAGCATTTATTAACAAATTAGATCGAATGGGAGCAGACCCGTGGAAAGTGCTCAATCAGGTTGGGTTTATGATCCTTAATTATGAGGGTATATGCTAAAAAAGAGTTACCTTGCATGAACTCACTGAGAAATGACAACATTTAAAACTAGATATACATTTATATCTGCACATTTCTCATTCAGTAGATTTGATTACACATTTCATGCATTCTGCTGAGTATGATCTTTCTTTTAACTCCCAGTTCTGGCATTTCCTCTTGTGGGATTTACGTCATCCAACTGAATCACTCTCTTGATTGTTTGTTGCTAAAGAGTTGACCATACGGTCCATACAGAAAATGAACTTCATCTAATGGCCTTTGTTTGTTGATTTCGGTTAAATTTGAATATCGGAATCAGGACCTGGCACCTGTAAATTGTAATGAGCTAAAAGCCTATCATTCTCTAGTGAATTTTTTAAAAGTGACACTGTGTATGGTTTCCGGTCACTGTAATGGATTATTACTTTTGAACAATGCAGTTGAGGTCTAAGTTACGGCATCACAATGCTGCTGTACAAGTTCCAATTGGTTTGGAGGAGCATCTGGAGGGTCTAGTTGACCTTGTAAACTTGAAAGCTATGTATTTTCATGGCGCCAGTGGGTTAGTTTTGTACTCATGATGTGCTTTTTTAGTTGTATTTAAATATGTGCAACAATGTGAGGTATCCCAATCTTTTTTCTTAACCAGGGAAACTATTGAGACTGTTGAAGTTCCTGAGAAAATGCTACCCCTTGTTACTGAGAAAAGGCGAGAACTCATAGAAATGGTTTCTGAAGTGGATGACAAGCTTGCTGAAGCTTTTCTCAGTGATGAGCCAATATCATCCAAGGATCTAGCGGTATGAAAGTTGGGCTCAGATTTACATATAATTAAATTGCAGCCATGTGTATTATGTATCGTTATATCATATATGTTGTTGCTTAAAGACTAAAAGCATTTTTCGCAGGGGCGTTTCGTGTCGTTTCTAACGAAATTTTAGATCTCTATACCAAAAAACGACCTCGTTTGTAATTAGATTTGGCTGAAAATTATTGTAGAGTGTTGACCTGCAGTTTTAAATGTCTATTTTTTCATGTGGTATTTATATCTGCTTGTATTTTGAACAGGAAGCAATCCGCAGGGCAACTGTAGCAAGGAAATTTGTTCCAGTATTTATGGGAAGTGCATTCAAAAACAAGGTAGCTAATCAATTCAGGCCAATCCTCTTTTCCCGGTATTATGGTTGCTGCAATGTTTTTTAGCCATCACCTATAATGGCTTTTTTCTCCGTGTTTAGATCATGTTTAAGCATGTCTTATGTAGCTCAAACACCTAGGTTTTATTGAATTTCGTTTTTCATCTGCATATGCAACGAACTTAAACCAGAAGCTTATAACTTTTTGCGGTCCTATTGAAATGTCAAGTACGCGACCCAGTTTGATGTAAACATCTTTGCCTTGTGCTGTTACTGGGTATAGGGAGTGCAACCTCTTCTTGACGGTGTGCTAGACTATCTTCCTTGTCCAACTGAAGTGGATAATTATGCACTTGACCAGACCAACAGTGAGGAGAAGGTAATCCCGTGGGACCTTAACTTCTAGTCATAGTTCCTTTCTAAGTTGGAGTTTAAGGCGTCTTCTCATAATTTTTATTATCGACTCCATTTCTAAAGGTTACCCTCTCTGGAACACCTGATGGGCCTCTTGTTGCATTGGCTTTTAAATTAGAAGAAGGTCGATTTGGTCAGCTTACATATTTAAGGTAACATAACTTATTTTTTTGGCATGAACATGACTCGTTAAAAACATCTAAACATTAGTGAGTACTAACATAAACTCAGTGCTTTCATAGAATATATGAGGGTGTCATTCGCAAAGGTGATTTTATAATTAATGTCAACACTGGCAAGAAGATCAAGGTAATTTCTTATTTGATCAGATCTGGAATATGTATATCCTTTAGTGTTTTACAAATGTATCCAAAATCCAAATATTAGCTTATTGATGATGATTATTGCACAACTGACTTATGCTGAATAGCCCATATTTTTGTCTTTTTTGTTCTTCGTATTAACTAACAGTGCAAAGCTTTACTGTAGGTTCCTCGCTTAGTCCGTATGCACTCCAATGAGATGGAGGTTCGTGTTAAACAGTATATCATTACCGCTTCAATTACCAGTTTAGATGTTCAGCAATTTTTTTGGCCTTGCTCATATGGCACACCAAATATAAATTTGTAGTCCGGGTGACTTCATTTAATTACTGGCTTGTCTTCTTCAGGAATTTCTCCTTTGAGGCTTAAACATCTTTTTTCTCCTATCTTAGATATATTTAATGCTCTTATCTCATCACTGTTTATGCGCCTTAATATCGTTTGTTAAAGCATCAGCTTCCTGCCGACATTGTACACACTAACAGACTGTCTATTTTTTAAAACAAATTCACACATGCTTAGAAATTGATATGCTTGTGTAAACTGCTGTAAATTGTATTTAAATAATGTCAGTTTTCATTTATCATAATTCATAATATTTTATTTGAAAATGTTTCATGAGGCCGGAATAAATTTTCAGTTCTCTATATTATGCTCATCAGTGCAAAATTTTACTGTTGTTTTATTTAGAATTATCTTTCCATTTTTCGTTTACCAGGACATACAAGAAGCTCATGCTGGCCAAATTGTTGCAGTGTTTGGTGTGGATTGTGCTTCAGGTAATTTGATATGTTGCAATATCAACTGACCGCTGTGTATATATTCGATTTGTCAAAAGTTGCCAAACTTTTCTGTAGGCTGTAAGCCCTACTACTACCGACCTATGTACATAACAATAATCAATTGAAATCTTAGTCGAGTACGTTGACTAAATTACACAACTACATTGTTGACAGTCTAACTATGATCATAGGGTTTCTTGTCATCAAATCAACTTTATGCTCTTGGAAATGTATACTACTGATGCCTTTTCATTAAATATAGATACTCGGGGCAGTTGCTTATTATTTTATCATTGTTCATTGCCATGACTATTGTGCATTCAGGAGATACATTTACGGATGGGTCTGTCAAGTACACTATGACCTCAATGAATGTTCCTGAGCCGGTTATGTCATTGGCTGTTTCGCCTGTTTCTAAGGATGCCAGTGGACAAGTAAGCATTTCTAAGGGAGATATTCATTAAACTCATGTTTCTGCTTCACTCAATGATTGTGAACAAAGCACATGTTTGCCTTCAGTTTTCAAAAGCCCTGAATCGCTTTCAGAAAGAGGATCCTACCTTCCGTGTTGGGTTGGATGCAGAAAGTGGACAGGTATGACTTCATGATTTGTGTCACGTTTAATACAAATGGGAATGCTGGATGACTGTTACTCAATTGCTTTCTTGAGCAGACTATTATATCCGGAATGGGAGAACTTCATTTGGAAGTATACGTAGAACGGATTCGGAGGGAGTACAAGGTCCCCTAATATTTAACTAAACATGTTATGCCTTCTCATGTATACGACTGTGTCTTATGATGTGTCCAATCACAAGCTCATTATATATTTATATGTGATTAAGGTGGAAGCAACTGTCGGCAAGCCTCGAGTTAATTTCAGAGAAACTGTGACTCAACGTGCTGATTTTGATTATTTGCATAAGAAGCAATCTGGAGGATCAGGTCAATATGGACGAGTGACTGGGTAAACGTTTACGACTTGACGATTGTAGGAATCATATTCTGATACTCATCGCACGATCTTAACTGAAAATTAGTTCTAATTCTTTTCGTGCATTATTCAACCAAATATAGCCCACCAAACTTATCATGGGTGAAATCTGGATAGTTACTCTCTATAAAATTAATTTAATAGTGCACTCTAGGAAAGGTGGAAGAAAACAGCCCAACTAGCATCGTTTTCCTTCTTGCTGATATGTCAATAGCATCATTTACTTGTCTGATGCCCTGTTACGAGCAATTTCACCTGAGATGGTGGCCACAATAAGTAATAAATTGTGTTGCCGTTTTTGGAAGACTCTGATTCCTGAGCTATCTTTTACTCTTATGCTAGTTCATTTAAATTTTCTGTCATATTTTGGAGTCTCTTCCAATTGAAACAAGGACCTCCAACTATCTAGTCATTTGTTTTGGGCATCGGCTCATTATGCTTTGAGGGTAAAACCTAAGCTTATGAGCATATGGTTATTTTCTGAGTGCAATGTCTTCAAGATTGATTCTACTTCCACAAATTATGATTATACCTAAATCACTCAGGAAGACCTCTTATTTAACCCCGTCATGCTTTCTGTGTGCCGCAATAACTTACCATTCTTGTTATCCTATTGATTAAATGAGAAATACTGTCCCATATTTCAGGTTCATTGAACCACTACCGCCTGGTTCGTCAACCAAGTTTGAGTTTGAAAACAGTATTGTTGGACAAGCGGTTCCTTCTGGTTTTATCCCAGCCATTGAGAAAGGTTTCAGAGAAGCTGCAAATTCGTAAGTCATCTTCCTGGAAGATTAAAGGAGTTCTCCTATTGGGTGTTCCAGCGCATTTTTTATGACACATCAACTGTCACCTGTCTCCTTGATCAGGGGCTCTTTGATTGGGCATCCAGTTGAGGATCTTCGAGTTGTCCTAACTGATGGTGCTGCCCATGCGGTTGATTCCAGTGAACTTGCATTCAAATTGGCTTCTATATATGCTTTTCGACAGGTAACTCAAAGCTGAGTAGCCAATCGGACCATTTGTGGCGTAACGTTTCTTCATCTACTGCGCTATTTTATTCATTCTTTCTCTAATATTTATTTCCTCCTATCTCTAATGTATACGACAGTGCTATATGGCTGCAAAGCCTGTAATTTTAGAACCTATAATGACAGTAGAGCTGAAAGTTCCTACCGAGTTTCAAGGCCCTGTCACCGGTGATCTTAACAAGTCAGTATTTTATGATCTCTTTAGCTTTGCTAAATCATGTTTTGTGAATTTAATCTTAACATCGTCAACATAACAGGAGAAAAGGGATGATTATCGGTAACGATCAGGAGGGAGATGATTCTGTCATTACAGCAGAGGTATTGATCCTGCTGACATGCAACACATCTGAGTAATGTTAGAGTTAGAACCATGTTTTTCGACATGAATGCTGTTGTCTTGGCGGATTGTGGATAGTCGACCACAATCAGTTTTGTTGTATCCATGTTTGCTAATGTTATTTGCGTGTGAAGTGAAGAGATACATGTAGTTTATCTATTGTTCTGCTAGAGTGCTCGGATTGTTGTCTTACCGTGCTATCTCATATCAGGTGCCGCTGAACAATATGTTTGGTTACTCAACGGCCCTGCGCTCAATGACGCAGGTACGTGTGACTGAGATGCCATTCTTATTCAGAGTAGTATTTCCACTTTCTAGTCATTTGAACTCATCTCATGGCTGATCGGGTTTGTTTTACAGGGGAAGGGTGAATTTACCATGGAATACAAGGAGCACGCAGCCGTCTCGAATGATGTACAAACTCAGTTAGTAAATGCTCACAAGGCCACTAAGGCAGCAGAATAGAGAACCCTGTTCCTTTATTTATACTGGTGAGCGGACACTTGCCTTGCACGGCTGGTGATATAAAGAGTACATCCAGATCTGCGCGGAAAACTCGTTGCAACTTATTATAGCCCAATGGCCTTTATCCGATCATTGATATCGATTTTTAGCGCCGAGTCACAGTTGAAGTTTTGAGAGTTAGAAGCCAAATAAAAAAACATGTATTATAAAAATCTATGCTCGAAATGCGATTCGAAGCTGTTAGAACTCCGAAGGTCGTTCAGGTACCTCATGCACTTGGAATCTGAACATTAAAATACTATATACTAAACTGTGGAAAGGCAGAAGAACTATATGTATTTTGCATGCGTGAGTGGAGAGAGTATCATTGGATCAATAACTCAAAATGGATTGTAGAGTATCATTTTCTCTGTTTGGTGCTGCGCTGCAGCATTGCAATTTGTATCCCGTTTTCGACACTAATCTGAATTCGACGTAAACTAAAGAATCATTTGAACTAGATTTTTAACGATATATAGAATGTTTTCAACAGACAAATAATGTGTTCCCAACAAGCCCTCTAAGCAGTAAAGATCTAATTTGTTTTGTTCGGTGCTATTTTAAATTGAATTGTAACTTATATTTCGTTTTCGACACTCTTCGTCTCAGAATCTGAATTCGATATAAACTAGAGAATTTTAATTGAATGTGCCTCTAGTCGCAGCGCAACACTGGATCAAAACCTCATTTCTCAGTGCACTTAATTTTTTTTAAATCATCAGACTGCGGGAGAATATCAAAAAAAAACTTAAAAATCAAAACTTTATAAAACAAATATGAAAGAGCCACTCATTTAGTGTCCTATTTAATAAAAAAAATCCTTAAGAATATTATTGTATAAATTTAATTTGATATTTCAAAATTTTAACAAAATTTAGCACAAACTTTTATCATAATATAAGAAAAATGTTGAATAGTTTGAAATTATTTTTTTGAACGTTTCTGAATTAGAACAATTTTTTTAATTTTGTTTGTTATTTTTATCAATTGTTTATTTGAAATATTGTGGGAAACATTTATGTTTACCAAAATGTTTTATTGGATGATGTTTTAAATTTCAACGGAAGAAATATGTAAGGGAAGAAATCAAGATTGTTACTTAAGCACGTTGCTGAGATTTTAAATAGTATTGCTAATAATAGTTTGTATGAGTTGGGTTCCATGAGGATAACAAATATTTGGAGCACAAAATGACAATTGCACTTTACATTTTATTGTTTATGTGCAACATATTGATATGTTAATTGCAAAATGATTTGTAAGGTGTAACAAATATGCATTTATTATATACGCCCAAATAGAGAAATAGACTTTGGTTTTAAATTTAATTTATATTTACTATTTTAAACTGTATGATCTGTTTAATGTAACGTTTAAGATGATGTCATATTGTCCTCCTTATATTTGAGTGTCTCCTTGAACTTTTATCTAGTTTGTATGTATTTTATTATCTCATTTGTATAAACAAATTACCAGAATTGAACACAATCATGTAATTGTCTATTTTTATGTAATTAATCATGCAAAATTGTTCATTTTGTTACCTTCAAATCCTATGAGAGTGACTATATTTATCTTGCTCCATATATAACGGTTTGGATCCAGTGAGAACTACTAAATATGAAGAGACGATGCGAACTGATCGCGGCTGTTCATTATCTTTCAGCCAAATGATATTAATTGGATCTAAATGCAATATGTCAAATAAAAATTAAATTGTCAATTGAAAAATTAATTGAAGGTTAAATTTGGAATCAATGGCCCTAAAATACGGGAAGGGTTGCGCGGCAGGAAGCTTTCCGGCACCGACGGAGATCGACATATGCCGAGGTCGTTAATTCCGAATTCGTCAACTAATATGCGTGTGCTGCTGATCCTATGCTACTTATTAAACCAACTCCATGTTGCTGATGATGGTGGGACGGAGGAGTGGTAGTTGTTTGATGTTGTGATGTTGTCATGGTTGGGTTCATATAGCTATAATCATTTTGAACTTTAAATTTAACTAGCTAAACTATTTGAGTACTTTATAAAATATAGTTCGTGAACTATATTATACAATGTTGTGAAAACCGAATTGAAGGTCGACTCGATAAGGTCATGTAGTTTTGGGTTCAACCGGATCGAACCGGGAGTCGATGCATGAGTCGACTCAACATTTAAAATATTTTAAAATATTTTATGTATTTAAACAATTATGATATATTTTTGTATACACATATATTTAACACAAATAAATTAAATTAAATGTCTATTGTTCATTGAAAACAACATCATAAAAGTTCATTTTTAATTTTTGATATCTTGTTTCAAAATCAAACATATCATTTTAAGTTTTTGGACAATAACTAAATAACAATAGTCATGTCCTTAAGGCGTAAACTAACCAAGCCAATATCGATTTTTAGATACTAAATATCAAAATGAAACAAAGGCAAACAATGTTACAAATTTTAAGTATATTTATTTTATATATTTTTATTTTAAGCTTTTTATATTTACAAAGGGTATGTTAACTTTAAAATTTATATATGTAGCTAAGTGAAAAAAATATTTTATAATGATTTTTGTGTGTCAATTGGTATATTATAGTAATGATTTTGTGCAGTTAATTATATGTGAAACATGAAAGTGTTTGGAATTGAGTTCAAAAGATTGAGACTTTGAGATTAATTTTATTTTATGTAATCAAACTAGAATATATATTCGAAAGTTGTGAAGACAAAACAACTAGAAGCATTAGCTTAGTTGGTTAGGTAAGGAAGTTTAAGGCTCTTGGGCCTAGTTTCAATTCTTAGTGAAGACATTTGAAATTTAATTTTGAATTATGGTTGAACCGAATGAATCGGGAGTCATTGATTTTGACCGAGTTTGACCGGTTCAATCGCTTAACCCGGTCCGATCACAAAAATCGAACCAATCGGTTTTCGATCGAACCGATTGGACAGGCCGGTTCGGTCCGATTTTAATAACATTGACTATATGAACTATATCGACGAAACGTGATTGACAAAATTATCAGCGCCTCTCATTTAAATTTAATAATATTTTTGAATCATATTAAATCTTGACCGCTGATTTTCAAGATGGACATTTTAGATTTAATTCTCAAGTTATCAGAGGTTCTCACCTGATTCACCCTATATATATATATATAGAGAGAGAGATTCACCCTATGTATATAATGTGTAAATATAGAATTTGCAGACCATGTGCTCTATTTTCAGAAAATGTAAAATTATTATACAAAATTTAAAGATTTGAACTTATCTTCAATATTGGGCTACCTTTCTTTTAAAAACATGTTTCGCACACTATAAAACAATTCCATTCTGCTGAATGCATTGCAAAAGAATTCAAAACAAAAATACAAAGCATTTAGAAGAGATGGCGAGGAGCGACCTGAAAGTTATTTTTGTTTTGGCTTTGATCTTTGGCCTTGCTGTCCAAAGTTCCACAGCTGCATTCAAAGATTGTTTCAAAGATTGTTACTTCGGTTGCACTAGTCATGGCATCATCGGTGCCGGAGCCTGCTCTCCATACTGCGGAATTAAATGTATCGGAAAGGGTTACTCGAGCGGTGCCTGTGAAATTCAATGTTTCAAGACTTCATGCTCGTTGCACCCTGGCCAACGAGTACATGATCCACGTAAGTTGATAATCTAATTTTTTTATATATTTGATCTTCATTGTACTTATAATGCATATACAAAATCGATTATACATTGTTATATTTGATAACTGTATTTTTTTTTTGTGTGTAATCAGGTCAAGTTGTTACGCATATCGTTGACTGCGTCAGATGCCTAACACACTGCCATGCCTAAGTTTCTCTTGCTTTGGCTTTTGGAGATTAGACAAGTCTGCTCATATATATAATAAATTTGTAGCGTATGTTGAATTAATGTGATCAATACTTTGCGACGATTTGTAGTAAATCTATGTTGCTTGTTTGATGAAATAAAATTTTCCTTCATTGATATTATCAAGCTTAAAACACATATCAGACTGTGCATGAAAAAAATTACATCCTGGCTGACAAGAAAAACCTTCGCTCGTATTTTTTATACAAATGTCTATAAACATTCGAATTTGAGAGTCAGTAAGTCCTTAAATCTTCGTTCTCTTTAGGGTTTTAAGAATCAGTTTGCTACAAGAAGAAAGGCTAACCAAACAAAAGCCAGCAAAGCTTTGAACCAAATCTTGGCGGGGCTTTCCCCAACTCGGAATTCCATATTCTATTGCAAAGTGAAATGCAAAGTTAATCGAATTATTCCAGAATGCCCAACTTCTATTTCAGACGTAAATTTTTAGGGATGCACAAAATCGGACCGGATTAGACCGGAATTTTTCTATCCGGATGAACCCGGACCGAAAATTTTCGATTCCGGTTCCGGAACCGGGTCGAGTTTTTAGGGTTTTCTGGTCCCGGTCCGGTCCAAACCCGGAACAAAAAAAGCAAAGGAAAAATCTGGGTTTTCGGTCCGAACCCGAGTCCGATCCTCGGATTGCCATTTCTCTGAAAAACCCAGTCCCGTCCCGGGTCAGGCCACCCGGATGCACATCCTTATAAATTTTGATTGGAAACCACTTTATTGATATCTGATTCATCTATTTTATATTCAAATAATAATAATACCATTTTAGACAATCATATTCATATAATGAAATATACTCAGTATCATATACTCCATCCATCCTGAAATATTCTTCTTATTTTGGTTGTGTCACAAATTTGAACCAGAATTCAAGACAAAGAGTTTTCCACTAGACTACCACCATATTGGCATTGGCCACATAAATTTTAATAAATCTAAATTTGAACCACAATTCAATCAGCTAAAAGAAATTTTTTATAGTAGACTATGTATAGAGTTTAAAGATTGTAAGGTAAGAAATAGATAGCAGTAATTTTGTGGTGTACGTATTTATTATGTTTGAAAAAATTATTATACTCTGTTTTTTTTTCTAACCTAATTCTTATTAAAATAACGATAGTATATGGGAATTTTCAAACCACAAAGATCTATTTGATTTTTTATATATGCAATTATTCATCTTGTTGCCTCCATTTGCTGGAGAGAAATAAAAATCATTACCTTATTTTCATATAATTTGTAACTAGCAATTTTTAGATCATTTTCATTTTATGAAAAATATAATTAAACAATTGAATCGATAGATATACTTTTTTATTACAATTTTCCATAAAAAGGGAATCAGTGTATACATCAATGTTTACAGCACGAGACTATTGCCCGTAATATATGATCCATGAGTGATTATTACTAATGGAATAGGGACCATCGATTTTGAATCGCTTTCCATGATCATTAAAACTAAACAACAATAAAAATAAATACATAATAAATAAAATAATCTCTCACTCATTGAGGAGAGAAATGAAAAAGCCTCTCACTCAGTGCAGAATTACGCCGCAGTTAAGGAGAGAAATAAAGCCTCTCACCCTCCGCAGAATTACGCCGCATATGAGGAGAGAAATTTAAGTCTCTCACCCTTCCACAGATTGTGTCGCAGACGATGCGGAAATTGTAACTGGGTTCCACGTTATGTGTGAAATAGTAACCAGTTATTCCAAAATTTGTAAACCCAATCACCGCCACCGTATACGCTTCCGCTGCATGGTCCGGATGCACTTTCCAAAGTGACTCTGCTCCTGGATTTGCGTTCCAAATCACATCGGCTCCCAATTGGTATCTTTGCAACAGAGGTCTCTGATTGAGTGTGAAGATCTTTGCAATGCACAAATCTGTTGCTCTTCAAATCTTCGGCTATTGTTCGGCGTTGCACCTAAAAATGAAACAATGGACTTTGAATTCAGATTTCATCCTATACATCAACCATCGTCCCATGAAATTGAAAACCCAATCTTCTCAATCTCATAATTGCGCTCGGTTTGGAGCGTCAAGCGCCCCCATCACGTCCGAAAATGAGTGGCCAACAGAGAGATGACTGAGCAGCCGCCGCCAGAGGAAAGGTGAAACGATGCTTTCGGCCAATACGTATTAAGCAATGACGTAATTCAAGTTAGAATTGTGTTGTGCTTGGTTGGCAAAAGGATGAAGGATGTGGTGGTGAAATTGATAGATATACAATATATATACAAGCAGTGGCGGAGCCACGTTGAGGCGAGAGGGGGCACGTGTCCTCCCTCAAATTTTTTTTACTATATATATATATTATACAAGTCTCAAACCCGTCGTCCAGACAAAAATTTTTTTCATGTTTTAATTCAATTTTAATAAAAAATTTTAACGTTTCTCTCTATAATATTATTCTTATAATTGAAATTTTTGAATTCTATATATTTCTAATTTTTGAATATAGTT
>JAWWMW010077515.1:0-13295 GCA_035048345.1 Echeveria elegans
CTTTTTCTGGGTTCTACGCGAATCGATCCAGCAGCGATTGGGAGAATCAGAAGAGCTTTGGGTTTCACGGAAGATGACGGGTTTTGTTTTTCGAAATTTCTCGTAAAATGAAAACAATATATAATATCGGACTATTGTTACAAAGAAAAAGCAACAATCGATACGTAATCACTTTCTATAAACAGAACAATTAAAAAATAAGAAAAATAAATAAACAATAAATAAACAACATCTCTAGAATTACGGTGCAGTTGATGAGAGAAATAAAAATCTATCACTCTTCCACAGATTTCGTCACAGATGAGGAGAGAATAGTAATTGGGTTCCACGTTAACGGACTAACGAAGAACAGTAACCAGTTATTCCAATTATTCTAATCTGAATCAATCCGTCAGAACACCATATTCCCACCAACGAAGCGGATCTGAAGCATCTCCGTTTGTAACTCCTGTCAAGCAATTGCAATCTTGATAATTAGGGCGAGATGAGCGAAGACGCCTTTGAATGGTTGCGACATTTGGTGTTGCCGCAAGAAATTCGGTCAGGATCGAGATTTGGTGAGACTTGTGGATGTAATGGTTGATGATCACGGGATCTCTCTTTCAGTGTGGAATGAGGCTCATCATGGAAGTTTTCTCATGTTTATTCGATGACTTACGCAGGAACCTCAAACGATTATCCCCTTTGGAATTGAAAAATGTACAAACGGCACATCCCATCCGCCTAAACACCAATCATCAAATAAACACATATGGATGAAAAAAATGGAGATTGGCGGAGGAAGTCGCCAAAATCGCAAGCGCCTCTCCAGACTCCAACCGTCACCAAGTCTCTGGTAATGAAATATATCACTTTTCTTAAAACTATTCATAATATCAATATGTATTTTTAGAAGTCACATACTTCTGAATTATACAATGAAACTTCATTAAAACTTATTTTTCTTAATATAATTAGGTGAAATCTGGTGAGAACAAATTATTTGCAATGAAACTCAGTTTCGCGCTCAGTGCAGTTGAATTCATCGTATATTTTCGATTAGTTTGGAAGGGATGCCTTTTGAAAAATATATTGATTTTAATAGTGGTTTAAAAAATAAAATCATACAGATGATTTCGGAAAAAGAAATTTTTTAAATATTTATTCTGATTCCGTCTTTTTGTATTTTTACTTATAAAAATGGGGAGGATTTTTTTATGCATCTTTTGTTTTGTATACGAGAATACGGACAAACATTTAACTTAAACAATACTCGTATAAAATAAGAGGAAGTCCTACAAAATTTGTAGTCTTGAACATATTTGATAAATGGGAATAGAGGTATCGGTTCAAACGCCCTGTCGATTTCGGGGTTTCTTGCTCCCACTCTCACCGATTCGGACCACCGTCGATCGCAACCACCGCCCCTCGATTGATTCTTTCGTCTACCTCCATCCCGTTCGACCATGTTGTCGTTGAATTGTTTGGTTTCCTACGAACGCTCTAGATCTTAAAAAATTCAATTTCGAAGTTTGAAGTAAAGGCGTCACGCCTGCTAAGTCAGCCACGTCACTGGAACCCTAATTCGTCGAAAATTGCATCGTACTAATGGCGGTGAGCAACACAGGGACTGGGATAAAACTCGCCAACCCTCCTCAGACAGTATATCGAACCTCTGGTTCTCGAATCACAGCGACAATCTCTTGGTCTCGTTGTGAGATTATACTGTGAGGCTTTATGATGCAAGTGCGAATTTGCTTAAAGGGGAGTTTAAGCACGGAGGCGCATTGTTGGATTGTTGCTTTCATGATGATAGTTCGGGACTTAGTGCAAATGTTGATAAAAAAAAGTGAGAATGCTTGTTTTTAGCCATGGGAAAGAGGATATCTTAGGAATGTTTAGTTGGAAAGTGGATTGTCTGTCTGTTTTCACAATTAGCACCAGTTTTTGATTATTTCGGAGGAAGAGGTTGGGCAGATGAAAGTGGCAGATTATGGTTGGTCAGATGAAATTGGCGGTTGGTTCGATTTGGTGCAATTGGAATGACTGGTTGCTGTTCCACGTTACGCTTCTAAAGTGAAATCCAGTTAAAGATTTCTCTCCTCTTATGCGGTCTGTGGAGAGTGAGCGGTTTTTATTTTGGGTATCTAGCGCTTAGTGTTAGACTGCTCAATTGTTTATTTATTTATATTATTTTGTGATTAGTCTTTTATTGGGTATATGAAAGCGATTTTGATCGATGGTCGCTTTTCGTTCTGTCATTAACATATTTCGGACTAAGTTTTCTTATTGTATACTATTGATTTCCAGTCTTTTAGGACATTGAAATAAAACATATTTGATAAATGAATGGATTTCTTATTTGATAAATGTCTGGTAGTTGAGATTTTCATTTTCCAAACATAAAACAAGCTTCTTCTTTTTTTTGGTTAATTACTAAAAATCATCCGTAAAATATGGATTTTTTCGATCGTCATCCGTAAAAATCGATATTACCCAGACCCACCCATAAAAATATTTTTTAAAATAAAAGTCATCCTTTTGCCATTAATAAACTTAAAAAAATTAAAAACAATATCAAAAAAAACTTTAAAAAATTTCAAACTTCATAAAACAAATATGCAAAATTCAACCATTTTGTGGCATTTTTATTACAAAATTATACCATACAAATACTTTTGTATAAATTTAATTAGTCATTTCAAAAGTTTACAAAAATGTAGCAAAGTTTTTTATAAAAAATGTTCAATAGTTTACCATTAATTTTTTGTATGTGTCTGAATTTAAATAATTTTTTTATTTTTTGGCTATTTTTATAAATAACTGTTTCACAAAGCTTGAATTTCACATAATATTTCATATAAATATTTAATAAAAATAGCAAAAAATAATAAAATATTTTGTAAAAATTCAGCGATATTCAGGGTAATGTCAGTTTTTACGGATGACGAATCGAAAAATCCGTATTTGACAGTTTTTTTTTTTTTGTAATACTCTTTTTTTTCTTCGACACGGGTTATTCAAGGCCCAATTCGTAAAATCACAAATAACAACCCAACCCAACCCAACGGGCCGGCCACAAGTCCAGCTAGCAACATTTACTAGTCAAAATATCGTACGATACGTCAACATTAGTCAAACCGAGATATACACGTGTCGAAGGCTCTTTAAGGATCTCGAAGGTTGCCGGTTGAGAGAGAGAGAGAGAGAGAGAAGCTTTCAAAGTCAAAGTTGCAGCTTTAAGATGCTCGTTGGTCGGTGATGGTACTTATGCGGCACAGCTCGAGCTTTCTTCTCCCTCCGACTCAATCCACTGTTATCAATGATTCGACGAATACTAAATACGCGTTGATGGTTCTGAATCAGAGCATTCCACGATTCACGCCGCTGCTGTGGGAACACGGTACGTCGTTGGTTGTGACTTGTGTCTTCTGATTGATTTGGTTCGGGTGGAATGTGGTTATGTTTTTGGTACTGAATTTTCTGTGGGTGTGATTGATTGTAATACTACTACTTTTGTTGTATAGCAGCAAAGGTTCGGCTTTGTGCTGATGGAGGTGCTAACAGAGTGTTTGATGAAATGCCTCTTTTGTTTCCTGATGAGGATGCTGAGCAAGTGAGGAACAGGTAGGTTGCTACTTCATTTGTTGTTTTATCTTTCTGTGTGATCTTGTTGGGTGTTGATTATGATTTATTAGGATTTACTGCTGGGAGTTGCATGATTTGTTGCAGGTGTTGTAATAGTGTCTGAGTTTTGCAAGTTGACTTTCAGGTTGTGACTCATTTATAGATCTGATTAGCGGAATATGTATGTTTTATACAAGAAATTGATAATATATTAACCCATTAAAACTTGATTAACTGGCTTTGATTGAACTTAGGTGGCATGATTTATTGTGCCAAAATTCTGGTATTTAATTGAACTTCCTATCAACCAAATTCTGGTATTTTAGAGTGGTGGAGTGGGAGGTTACCAAGATGAATTCTTGTTTTAGATATTAGGGTGTCAGGGATAATGGTGAAGCAGGATCTGAGACACTGTTACTTCAAGGACGTAGGACAGTTGCCTGAGTTCAAATGCTCAGTTCTGCAGTTTAAGTTTTGTTATGATCTAGTATGGTACATTTCCCATGATTGTTATCCATCAATTGGCTGTCAGTTTTTTATACAGGATAGTATTGTCAGACACTTGTACATAGATTGCAAGGATATACATTTCACTCTTGCACACTGAAAATTCAATCTCTGCTGATTGAGCCATAAGTTGCTGCACAGGCACTTGCCTCAGGTAATCAAAGGAGACATGGACTCTATCAGAAAATAAGTTCTTGAATATTACTTGATTAAGGTAACATTTTTTACTTGAACCAGATTTCACACTCAGACCTTTTAATTGCTATTTGCATAGATGTCAATGCTCTCCATAGTGTTAATGAAGTATGTATAGATGAAGTAGTTCTTATTTATTGCAGGGTACCGGGGTCGTTGATGAATCTCGAGACCAGGACACAACTGATCTGCATAAATGCATTAAGTATATTTGTGCCATCACACCGGATGAAGAAAAACCAAATGTAAGCAAAAAAAATAAGCTCAGAATTCAGATATGTTTTGTATTTGTTCTTAGTGTGGCTGCGTGATGTCAGTACAATGGTAAGTGATTCATCAGTTCTGTAGCATCTGTTGTTGCCTTGCTTAAATGAAATTTTGAATTACAAATAAAACGCTAGTTAGTTTTTTCTTTATTCGGGCACACATCCCTGATGTCCGATATTTTTTGCCAAATAACAGCTCTGTATACTAGTTTCTGGAGCATTCGGTGGGCTCTTTGATTATGAGTTTGGGAATATTAATGTTCTTTACAAGTTTCCAGACTTGAAAATAGTTCTTTTGTCTGATGATAGCATGATTTACCTACTAACTGAGAGTTATCGTCATGAGATACACATTATATCCTCAGTCGAAGGGCCCCACTGTGGCCTTATACCTGTTGGGATGCCCTCTCGAAGCACTACCACCACAGGACTCAAATGGAATCTAAGTAAGTATGGCAGATGCAAATTTTAATAGCGCACGGAACTACTTAATAAATTGAGCGGAATCTTACTGCCATTTTGACCATTAGATTACGGATCATGTGCTATAAATATTCATCACATGGCATGCCCGACTGGAACAGCTGTCTCATTGTAATTAGTCTATCATGTAGCGACCTCGTGTCACTTATTTATCTTTTTGTGTGCTAGATGGTTGTATACATTCTTCCGATCTTTACATTTGAAAAAAGTGGCTTGAATTGGTTCGGGTCCTATATCCTTGAATATTTTTTGTAAGCTTAGTTTGTTGCTAAGGCATCCATTTTTGCCTTGTGCTCCAGGTAACACTGAAATGAAATTCGGGGGTCTAGTGAGTACATCAAACCTGGCAGAAGCCGAGAAGGTGACTGTGAACTCAGACACAGATCTCCTTTGGACCATTTCAATTAAGAAGGTATAAGAGCTGTTAGTTTAACTGCATCGCCATCGCATTGGTTGCTACAAAGCCACAATTCTACATGTACATAGTTCAAGACCTCACACCTCTATTATTGAATTCACATTCTTTATTCATATCCCACATTCCAAAAGATGGATCGCTGGATGGCCTATACTCAGCTCCATTAAATATCTGTCTCCTATACTCCGGTTACATCTGTATTGTGACCTTTTTTCGCAAGTCAAGCTATAATGAGAATGCTACATCTGTACTGTGACCTTTGCCTGAAGTCAAGTTACTATGTGACTACCAAATATTCCACCTTGTAGGAAACAGTTCTCATGTTATATTTCTTCTTTACAATTTTTTTTTTTTTTTTTGGATTCTGCATCGTCTCTGCCAACTATTCGGAAGCAATCTACGCAATCAGAAGAGAATGTCAACTACAAAATCAGTCATTTTCACTGACCGATAAAGAGTTGCTGGCTCATCTCATCTGTATGATAATAGTTCGGCCGGAACAAATATAATAAAATTTGATTTCATTCTCCCAATCATTCTGCATCATACCAGTTTGGCATATTTACCATTCTCTGAAAACCTGTTAACCACATATATTCCCAAATCTAACTGTTTTCAAAATGAAGACAAGTTTCAAGAAACATAATATGGTTCCTGAATATTTTCAAATTCACTAAAAAATACACCCCACTGTTCAATATGTCGTGAGAATTAATACCGACATTAGAACAAAATTTTGTTCGTATCAGTTACGTTGTTCTAATTCTAAAACTAGGGGCATGTGACGATACAAAGTTATATATGACTATAAACATATAGCTTTGGCATCCGCATCTATGAGCATTTGCTTCATTGTCCCGTTGTGGTGAAGAGTTAAAACATCCTTAGCCGAACCAACATACCTTCCACCAATTGCGTGGTTGTTGATTTAGTAGTTGTTGTCGTTCACACGAGTATCGTCTTTGACTACTCCGGCTGCTGATGCTGCTCTATGCCGTCTTGTACGCTTTGGTTCTGTGAAACGGTGACGTTTGGAGTCCTCGTGCTACGCAGTTTCGTTTTCGATTCGATGAATCTACTTCGCTTTATGCTTTTTTGTTTTTGTTTATCTCTATCATTTTTTAAATTAAAAAACATTAGACCCGGCCCAATAGTTGCAACCGTTCTGGGCCGAGCCTCATTAGTAGCACAAGGCCGTTGGTGTGGTTCTTTGAATTTTGAGCTTGGGTTTTTTATTTTATTTTTTGGAAACATTAAAAGGAGAGTAAACAGTAATCAATTTTTATTATTTATAAAGTAAAAAGGCGGTAGCGTGAATTTGAAGCAATTTCGAAGCTTGAAAATAACGCAAAGAACCCAACGGCTAGAAATTGAAACTTCACGTAGTGTTGGGGTTTTTCTATAAATATACAAAGAAAGCTCCCGCTCCTTCAGAAGTCAAATTGGATTTAGGGTTAAGAGGTCAAATTAGGGTTTCACCATTCCGTGGCGCGATCGTCTTCGTCTCCCACCCTCCGGCGCCTTCAATCTTGTCATCGTTGCTGGTGCGTGATATGTATGTTACCTTCCGTTCTGTAATGTTATTGTTAAATTCTGTGAAATTTGGAGATTGAGAGTTTCGCTGTTTGTATCAAGTGTTGATTGTGTGTTTGACTGTAATGGGATGAAAAGATACACTTTGATTCTTCTTTCTCACAAATGTCACTATGCTGGATTCTAAAACCAAAAGAAAATGCTATTTTTTACAATTCATTTGGTTGGCATAATTTTGGTGTAGGGCTTGTATTTTTGGTGTGTGCATGACAACGAATATACCGTCGGAAAGTGAATGCGGGGAAGTATGTACTATGTAGTGTTGGATTTGTGAGTTTTAATGTGAAACAGGTGTGACATTTGGGGAGTTAAGTAATTATGCCAAATGAAAGAGGTATTCAATCTTCTGCAGTCCCTTCCCAGTCTATGATTTTCAATATGAGAGAATGATTCTTGTCGAATTGAAAGTTTCGTTTTCAAAACCATCGCTACTTTTACATATTTATACTTGGTAGCACGTTGGGTACTTTCCATACATATACATATATGTCATGAAATCCTTTGGTTTCATAGAAACGATGCCTCTGTGCATCGAACACTATGAAGCTTGGATTATCATGGTAGTATGTTGTGTAGTACGCGAAAACGGGAAATAAGTATAGTTGGGTTTTGGTTTTTAAAATGATAGAATGTGGAATAAATTTCATTTGGCATGAGTCTAAGCCTCTAAGGTATTCGGTATTTTTTCACCAATGAGAAAGCTATTCAATCTTCTGCGAACTATTACCGTTATGAAGAGTGTAATGTTCAATTTGGCTGGGTGATTCCTGTCAAATCTGAAAGTTTCATTCTCAAAATTGTTGGTGTAACATACTTGTAATTTGCATTTGGTAATATACTGGCATACTGATTTAAATGAAAAGGCGATTCAATCTTCTGCGGCCTATTCCCAGAACTGTGGGGGAGGAATGATGGTTGGTTTTAGGTGCAATTTCCTTTTGTAAATGGTATTCAGAGCTTGAATTTAAGAGGTGGGTATGGGTTGGACGAGGAAGAAAGTTGTGCATGATTCCTGGTGTTGTGTACTAAGCATTCAGCATTTAACACTTATTGTTGGTAAGTGAGAGGCATTGGAGTAATTTATTTAAAGAGTTCAAGGGGGTAAGAATTATCTTGTTCGGACGCAACTTTAAAATTCTAGAATTCTGTTGGCATCATGAATTTATTGACATTGCACGTTGGGATTCCTGTAACATGATATATCTATGTTTTAAAAGGATTGCTGGTGTTTTGTACTAAGCACCCACACAATGTTTGTGTTTATCGCCTATTGTTGGTAAGTGATACGCATTGGAGAAATTTATTTAAAGAGGTCAAGGGGTAAGAATTATTTAGTTCGAACGCGACTTTAAAATTCTAGAATTCTGTTGGGATCATGAATTTACTGGCATTGCACATTAGGACGCCTGTAGCATGATATATCTACTTTTTGAAGGATAAGTTTTCATTTTGTTTCCTGCCTCAATTTGTTTCCTTAACATTTCTCATATAATCTCTCATAGTTACATGTTGCTGCTCGTCAAAGTGATGCTAATATTGCGGTAGGATTCGAGGAAGGGTCATGAGCCAGATCTGGAATTCTCTGCTATTTCCAATCGGCATTTGGGGTTCATTTATGTATTTATTCATAAATGTTCATCCTTTTTTTACCATTCTTTGCTGCATTACTTTAGTACTTTACGTGGTCCCGCATGTGCAGGAAAAAACATTACATAGCTTTTCTGAACACAAGTGCACTGAAGCGTGCCTTTTCTCTCCAGACTCCAGTCATTGGTATTGCTTTCGCTCAAGGTTGTCAAATGGGTGAATGTCTGGTGATTTTAGCTACAATTTTTCGTAACTGATAAGTTTATTTTTCTATTATGTCACTGCGGCTGAGATTTTTCTTAGCCAATTGTTAAATTTCCTCAGCCGTATTCATGCCTCAACAGGTGTGATAATTCAATTTTGTAACTATCACTTGTAATTGTACATTATAGCCATTCTACCATTACAGTCACCAGATTTCACAGAAAATATATCTTTGTTCTTCAATATGTTCAGATCACTGATGTCGCCTACACACCACTCATCATAGCTGGGGTTTTAACTCTTAGTGTGGGCAAGTGAGACTGTTAGAGGTATTGGAGAAATGTAGAAGAGGTTGAGCGGGTAAGAATTATTTTGTTTGAAAGCGACTGTAAAATGCTTGAAGTCTGTTGGGATCATGAATTAATTACATTGCACATTGCTAATTCTTGTAACATGATATATCTATGTTGTTTAGGTATGTGCTATTTGCAGGGCACTTTTCACGGCCACAACAAGACGCAGCATCTGGAATCTAATCTTGCTTTTTGCGTAGTCTTTAAGCAAGGTTGTAAGTGATCCCTAACCCTTTCATTATTTTGAATATTTGGAATTATCTGCCTGTGCTCTCTCATCTTACTGATGTCCTTCATTTACTTGTGTGTACATATGTCAAACTAATAAACATGTCGATAGAGTTTGGAAGGCCATCATGAATCTACCTTGGCTGGCCGAATCGCTGGTTGAGGTTTTTGTTTGTTTCGTCCTCGGTTAATTTATTTCCTTAACTGTTCCTATGACTATCCCTCATATTTACATGTTTCAGCCCGTAGAAGGGATGCTAGTGTTGTCTTAGGATTCAAGGAGAGGGATAAAGTGGCAGAACAGGGACTCTTTGATGTTTCGATATCTCTTGGCGTTTGGGGTTCATGTCTTTATTTTCTCGGAAATGTTTCGAAATTTGTTCTTTGCGGCACTTGTGGAGTATTTTACCTAGTTGTAGTTACAAACACCATAGCATAACTGTTTGGAAAACAAGTGCCGAGTAGCAATCGTGTATAAATGCCTCACATTTTATGCTTGAAGATGACTCTCCTGAAGGTAAATGTGCTCAAGGTTGGTTGCTCCATTCAGTCACCCTCTGAAGGGTGAGACGGTAAGTCGAAAAGTTTTCTACTGGGAAGGATATGCATTAATATGACAATTTGGATTTCTGCTAATTGGGAGTTGTGTATATCATCTGCCTTTGTGTGCTTCCATTGTAAACCTGATATCTATCTAGTATTTGCATTGCAGCAATGTTCTAAATATGCTTCTGGTGTAGCATTGGGTCTTCCATTTTTCTGGCCCCAGATGTCAGATTTATCTCAAACGCCATCCTGTCATAGAATTAGCTTAAGTTGTTGAAGCACACGCCCAGAGCCCTTAGCTGGAGATGGCCAAGCTTAGAATGTGGTACTTCAACTTCTCATAGTACATTTCATTGTTGGCCCTAGCTCTGTTTGTTTTTCTTACATATTTTACAGATACCACCTCCACCGGCGTGTCCCAGACGCTCACCTCAAATTCTATAGTAATGAATCACACACGTGCCACCCCTGGAAGTACAAGCAGCCCAAGGGTCAGTGAACAACAATCTATACAAACCTATGGGATGCTGTAAGAACAGTTCTTTATTATTTCAAATTTTATTTATTTCCTTAATCTGTCCGAATTAGTGCTGAGTAGTTCAAGCTTACCGATTATTTGATTTTGTCCTGTGTTAGTTGAAGAAGTCAGAGAGGAGCACAAGTGTTCTACATTAAAGGTGTTGCCATGATCGGTCGTTCTTCACTCTGACAAGTACTCTCTTCAGATGTCAGGTATGGTCTCTTTTCAAGTCAGAAACGCAAGTTTGAACAAACCCTCCATTCATTGCTAAATAATGAAATCACCCTCCATGAATTCTTGATATTTTGTCACTTCATCATTTTTCTATTTGAGAAACATGTCTGGGAATATTTTATGCTTGTGGTTGTCTGTATTCAGAACTAATAAGCATCCTTTTTCGTGAACAGGATCCAATTGCACTTAGTTGAAGAATGAAGAGTATGAATATTTGATTGCCTTTGCACAGTTTGTTGATGCATCCTTTTCTATTTAAACAGCACTTGAGAAGGTTTCATTCCAAATGCTGTTTTGTGGTCCTTGGTGTTGCTTTAACACGATGCGGTCAACTGGGTGAGTGTCTGTTTAATTTGTGTTCAAATTCTCGTACCTGATAATTTGCTTTTGTACTGACGCCACGGTTGAGATTTTTTCGTAACCAATTGAAGCCTTAGCAAGACACTCTTAAGCTGCAAGTGTAACTTCATGGAATGATCATGCCCTTAGCTAACTTTGAAGGCAATGTATCTTGTGCCGGAGAGACAATGTTCTCCAGGCAAGACTGAAACATGAAAGTTGGTCTCAGATACAAGTCTGTTCCATACTTCCATTCCAGGTCTCCCATATCCCCCAGAGCTCACAACAAACCAAATCAGGGCCCATGCAACAATCCTAGTGAGCATGAAAAGCCACTCATCCCAACAAAGCTCAATGCCATCGACAATAGAAGCCAAAGGAAGTCATTCGCAACATAGCTCAGTGCCATCTTTCCCCGCATTTCCATCTTGTTGTCAAAAAAATGCACACTTTTAATCCCTTCACACGCCGTAATCAAATTTGGCCCCATTACACACCATGACTCCTTCCAGGGCACATAGTACTCCCTTTGTCCAGTTATGATGCACTAGTTTGATAATAGACTCGAACTGATTTAAATGATAAGGTGATTCAGTCTCTTCTGTTTGTGGCCTATTCCCATAACTGTATGGGAGGAATGATGGTTGGTTTTAGGTGCACTTTCCTCTTGTAAATGGTATTCACTGCTTGATTTTAAGATGTGGGTATGTGTTGGACGTGGAAGAAAGTTGTGCATGGATTGCTGGTGTTGTGTACTAAGCACTCATCAATGTTGGCATTTAACGTTTATTGTCGGTAAGTGAGAGGCATTGGAGAAATTTGTTTAAAGAGGTCAAGGGGGTAAGAATTATTTTATTTGGATGCGTCTTAATTCTAGAATTCTGTTGGGATCATGAATTTAATTACATTGAACGTTGGGATTCATGTAGCATGGTATATCTATGTTTTTTTAAGGGTTGCTGGTGTTGTGTACTAAGCACTCGCCAATGTTGGTGTTTAACGCTTTTTGTTGGTAAGTGATAGGCATTGGAGAAATTTTTTAAAGAGGTCAAGGGGGTAAGAATTATTTCGGTTCTATCTTTTTTCTCACTTACATATCTGACGTCTATATTGCCCATTCAGGTCTTGCACTCGCTTTGCAGTCTGTGCATGATCTACCAGAGGGGCATGGCCAAACTATATTCACTGTGACAACAGCTTTAGTGGTTCTGACGGTAAAACGCTTTAATATCTTGAGTTGAGTTTTTCTTAAAGTATTTTTTCCACATGGATTGTCAAAGTTCAAAAAGTGATGCTACATTAATGTAAAAAGAAGTGAAACGAATTATCAGAAACAAAAATGTTTTAGCTTTAGCCATTAATGTCCTTGGAATCCCACAGATTATGATTTATGTGCATCTCCTGTTTAAAGCACTTTTTTGATACTATTACAAATATTATCATTACGTGAACTGTGAATTTGTGACTTGAACTAACATGGCAGGTGGAACTGTCATTATTAATGAGTGACATGGCATGTGCGGAATCGTTATTATTTTTGCCATTAACAATAGGAGGGTCTTATTGTATTCAATAAATTTGTTTCTGTTACTTCCTGGCTTTTTAGGTTTTGTTAATAGGAGGGGTTGGTGCAATGCCCGAGGCATTACAGGTAATCAGTGATGATCATGATGCTCCCCTGGCTTTGTGATTCAATTCTTATCTATTCCATAAGTTTAATATCACATTTATCCTGCTTAAGAAATTGAAGAATTTGATATCACACCCTTATTTAGCTGTGTTGTTCTCTTGTCTCTGCTCTTTTTTCTTATTCAGTGTTGTGTAACTTCGGAAACGTTTTTTGCATTTCCCATTTTGATCCTATCATTGTGGCTGTAGAACATTGAAGATACCGATCAATATGTAGCTCCTTATTATGACTATGATAATGACGCTTCTTCATCTAAGAGAACCATCAATATGATACTCCTTGAGTTTCATAGAGGTATCATTTTTGGCCGCTGGAAATACATATACTTGTATACGAAACAAAGTGGTTTATTTTGCAGTGCCGCGTCCTTCACGGCACTGGATAAGAATTATCTGACTCCATATTTTGACTATCAACAATGGAGATGAAGAGGATGGAGGCTTTGGTAATGTACTATCCACCATTTTTTCCTTGAACCCAAAGCCAAAAAAGATTTCAATTTCAGTTTAGCATGGTCATTTATGAT
>JAWWMW010077562.1:0-23387 GCA_035048345.1 Echeveria elegans
CTTATGAGAAGATGCTTGAGAATGATGTTGAGTTTGGGTCTCCTGACAAGCGCTCTGGTGGTTTTCTGAATTCGGCACTGGTAAGGCCTTTTTTGTATTGTGGAGTGTTTTGAAGGAATCACTGATCTTGAATTTAGTGCTCTATTTCCCGGTAACTGTCATTATATTTAGGAATCTGTTAGCACCGTTAGATATTTAAAAGTTGTGTTTCTAACATTATTAGAACAGTTGCAAATATCCTAATTTTGTAGTGATTCCAATTCCCAAAATAATTAATGACTTGACTGGAGTCCTCAATCCTCATACATTGCTAAAGAGCATTGTATGATGATGATGAAGTACATCGGAGATTCGAAACATTCAAAATGCGGATTTCCCTGATCCAGGTTTTTTTTCGTTTTGTTGTTGTTCAGATCACCTTGTTTTATGTTGCTGTGCTTGTGGGCTTTCTCCATCGATTTCCTGTAAATTTCTCTCAGGTAAATATTGATGACATCAGTGTTGCATGTGCATATTGCTACAGTGCTACTTTACCTAACTGTTAACAATAATTTTCATATTCATTTTTGGGACAGCAAATGCCTGGGCAACTGAGGAACCGTAATCGTAAAGCTGGAAGTTCTGGCGAAGGAAAATCAGTTGAACAAGGAGGCACAGTCACATTTGCTGATGTTGCTGGTGTTGACGAAGCTAAGGAGGAATTAGAAGAAATTGTGGTATTCTTCCTTTAAATATTGTTATTTCTTTTAATGGCTACTTACAATATCACAATTAATGACTTCAAGTTTCTAAAGCTGCCTTACACTACTTTTAAATTTGGAGTTTGTTCCCTTCTGCCTGTTTCAGGAATTCCTAAGGAATCCAGAAAAATACACACGTGTTGGTGCCCGCCCTCCTCGTGGTGTTCTTTTGGTGAGTGCTATATAAAATAAAGGTTGCTTCTTTATGATGGCTATCCAATAGTTCATCTTCCCCAAAACTTTTAACTCATTTTTACGGATGGGAGAGATACATATGCGTGTACGAGAGTTAATGTTAGATTGAATCATTATCATTTGCTTAAGTGCCGTCCTGACTGCTTATTGCACATTTGAGATGCGTAAGATATAGTTTATCACACAGGTTTGTGCCAACAATATATATGATTACCTTGCAGGTAGGACTACCAGGAACAGGTAAGACTCTTCTGGCGAAAGCCGTTGCTGGGGAAGCTGATGTACCCTTTATTAGTTGTTCCGCTAGTGAATTTGTGGAACTATATGTTGGCATGGGTGCGTCCCGGGTTAGGGACCTGTTCACAAGGGCAAAAAAGGAAGCACCTTCTATTATTTTCATAGACGAGGTGATAATTTTAAACTAATCTTCTACAATCTAATACCAACTGTTTTTTTTTATCTGGCTACTCTTTTATCCTTTCAATAAATAAAAACTAGCTATGAGGGCACAGTACAATCTGTGCATTATAATAAATCATATATTTACCTTTTAATATATATATCAAATATATATAATATACTATATGTATATACAAATTTATATAATATAAATAAGTAATATATAAAGTATATATAAATATTTATAATATAAATTTGTATATACAGATAGTATATATAAATATTTATATTGTTTAATGGTGTCGAGAGTAATTTGTAAGTCAATCAGTGGTATTTTTGGTATATAATTTATGAGGACAAAAATAACTTCCAATCCACCTCTTGTGCTTTATTAATAGAAGATAATTTATATGCTCTGGCTTTGTTCACAGATAGATGCTGTTGCAAAAAGTCGTGATGGTAAATTCCGTATTGTGAGTAATGATGAACGAGAGCAAACACTGAATCAGTTACTTACAGTAAGATGCGTCCCGTTTATGTTATTTTTCTCATATACCTTCCTTATAATTTAATTCCTCTGACATTTGTAAATGATATATATTTAAGGAAATGGATGGATTTGATAGCAATTCGGCTGTTATCGTTCTCGCTGCCACTAATCGTGCAGATGTGCTGGACCCAGCACTCCGTCGTCCTGGGAGATTTGATCGAATTGTTTCTGTACGAATTTCTATAAATGTGTCTAAAGTATCATCATACTTATGAAAGCTCGTTTATGTAGCATGTTTCTCTAAGTAGCTTCATAGATTACTAATGTGGAAGTCTCAACTTCATAGATTACTAATGTGCAAGTCTCCAGGTTGAGACGCCTGATCGGATTGGAAGAGAAGCCATTTTGAAAGTGCATATAGAGAAGAAGGAACTCCCTCTATCGGAGGATGTCAACCTAAGTGATATTGCCTCAATGACCACTGGGTTTACTGGGTATTTTTCTTAACCTGTGACTGAATGCTTTTGATATTTCATATTGTATACTGGTGAAGAAGTTGTGTAATCAACATTTTTGTTGACAGGGCAGATCTCTCAAATTTAGTGAATGAAGCTGCCCTATTAGCGGGAAGACAAAACAAAGTTGCGGTTGAAAAATGTGATTTCATTCATGCCGTTGAGAGATCAATAGCAGTATAGCTCTATCTTTTTATCTATCAGTACAGATTTAGGTTTCCCAAAAATTTGTTTTTGGTGGTGCTCAGCATGAATATGTGTCTTCCATGACCTACCAATTCAGCAGATCCTGACCTTAGTGCTTTTATCTAATTAATTAGTCATGCTCTGTTACTCTTTATTTAGTTTCTGAAGTTCAGACTTTTTTCATAATGATACTAATTTAGCATTGCTAAAGGTTGTCTTGTTTGTAATTAAAAGTCTTGAACCTCAGGGAATAGAAAAGAAGACTGCGAAGCTAAAAGGAAATGAGAAGGCTGTTGTTGCACGCCATGAAGCGGGGCATGCTGTACTTGGTACTGCCGTTGCAAAACTGCTCCATGGACAGCCAGAAGTCCAGGTAAACCCATTTAATAATGACTTTATTTTCATTTTATTTTTTATTCTCTGTGACATTTCCAAGATCAATGCTTGTCGACTTTGGTGTAATCTTGTTTCTTTATGCTGATACTGCTTTGAAGCTTGGTTACTTGGAGTGTCCTAATGCTATTACTATTATAATTTCAATGCTTTTTGATATTGGTTCATCAGAAGCTGAGCATTCTCCCAAGATCTGGAGGAGCTTTGGGATTCACATATACACCTCCCACAACCGAAGACAGATACTTGCTCTTCATTGATGAGTTGCGGGGCCGCCTGGTTACACTGTTGGGAGGACGTGCTGCGGAGGAAGTTGTTTATTCTGGCCGTGTATCAACAGGTGCACTTGATGACATACGTAGGGCAACTGACATGGCTTACAAGGCTATTGCTGAGTATGGTCTAAATCAAACAATAGGCCCTATCTCAGTATCAACACTTTCAGCTGGTGGGATGGATGATTCTGGAGGTTCAGGTCCTTGGGGAAGGGATCAGGTTGATTCGATGCTTCATGTTTTCTCTTTTCTTTTTCAGTAAAGTGTTATGGCTAACTGAGAATCAAATACAGGGGCAGCTTGTAAATCTTGTACACGCAGAGGTGAAAGCTTTACTCCAATCTGCACTTGATGTTGCCCTCTCTGTTCTTCATGCCAATTCAACTCTTTTGGAGGGGCTTGGTGCGTATCTAGAAGGTGAGTCGTTTGTAGCTTATGGTTGTGCGATTGATTTTTACATTTCTATCTGCCAGCAAGGCTATCTGCCATGGCTGCAGCATGGTCATGTTTACCGTTTGTTCTTTTCTTGGATTGGCTGGTAACTTAGGTTGGCATCTGCCTTTAATGTTCGGCGCCAATTTTCTATTTGCTTCCCTGATTTCTGATTTGGTTGTGATTGCTCAGAAAATGAGAAGGTGGAAGGAGAAGTCCTTAGGGAGTTCTTGAAACCAGTGATTGCACCAGATGAACTCAGATTTTTCATTCAAGGGGAACAACAGCCTCGATTTCCACTCCCAAACTGTACTCCTCAAACTATCTTAGAAGTTCAGTAATCAGTAAAAGGCATGCGATTTCTTGGCATCCGCAAGCATTAAGATGGGTATTCTTATAGCAGCCCCAGCAGCTTGCCGGATAAGTATTCAGGTGCGAGGCCCTTCTATTTACCCAAGCAGCTCGACAAGCTGAAGAACTGGTAATGGCGGACAGTGAATATATTGAACATCCGGCCGCCACTTGATGTATGTTCTATATCGGTAGCCATAAAAAGGCAATGTACATATAATGAGTTATACAGACTTTTATACACAGTGACCACTTCTTCAATAGACTTTGATACGTTTTTTTTTTCCTCCAAAGAAAGGATTTTTAGAGGTAAATTGACGCTTGCGAAAATGTGCATCATCTCTTACCAGCGACTGAGCCTGTCTCCATGGATTACCAGAACGCCTCTCGTCTCCTCCCGAACCTGCTACTCTTCCTTATCTTCTCCGCTCGCCACTTCTTCAATCAATGCCCTTCATTAGAGTATCAACGCTCGCCACTTCTTCAATCAATGCCCTTCATTAGAGTATCAAAATATCCTGTTAGCCGATGAGATTTTGATAACCGTCCGTTAACTTTCCATTAGCGTTAGTACCAATAGTATTAATGAACTAAACAAGATTTGTTTCCATTTGACTATAGCTCAATTGTAGTCACCGTTAGCATTTCGCTCCCACCATAAATGTCACATTACTCAATAATATTTCAAAAAGCACTCATTAAAAGGTGATCATTCACCTCTCATGCGCTTAATAGGTCCCAATACTTATTAATCTCATTATCCATTAAAATCTCATCCGTTAATCTCAATAATATTACTCAGTAATGCACTAAACCAGATATTTTCCCATTATCCCATTACCCAATTATATTACTCAATTATGATGTCAGTTAACGTTCCGTTCCCGCCCGATTTGACACCTCTACCCTTCTTGAACCATCCTCATCGTCGTCCGCTTCGTTCCACCAGAAATGGCTCCCCTACGGAAAGACAAAAATCGTGATGCGCGTCGGCTCCGACTTCAGAGGTATCCATCAGAGTATTTTTTTTAACGGCTACGATTCAGTTACAGTGACTGACCTAATTCGTGTATTCATTTAGGGCTTCAGCTGCAGAGGGACGACCCTTCGGTCTCCAGTTTAGTCCTCCTCATGTATTCTTTATTTATCTTTTTGAATCAAATTTATACTCAGCAGCTCGTATTCGTAATTTTTAGCGCTCATGTGATTTTGTTTTGCGAAATGTAGCTGTTGAGAAGGAGCTGGAGAGTGCTATCTACAAGGCTGGAGGGAACCTCGATACTAACTTTGGAAACTTAAACAGGATTGGATGGACCAGAAGTAGCAGGACTGACAAAGGAGCATGCCACTTCAACAGTTTTTTTTTTCCCATTGCCCATTGGCTTATCTTGAATGTTGTGTTGTTTAACGACTTAGTTGGTTTGAAATGTTACTGAGAGGATTGATTGCAGGTTCGTTCTTTGGCTACCACAATATCTCTGAAGATGGAAATTCCAGCCACTGCGTGGAAGGATGACCCTCACAGCATAGTGCCTGTGGATCACATTAATCTTTATCTTCCAGAAACCATCAGGATCTTCAGTATATTACCCATTCAGAGGTTGTTTCCATCCCAATTCCCATTCTCATCCCTGAAAACATATTCAATCAGTCTTGCTATCAGAGTCACAGTTGTTTTTAGATACACATTAGAAATCAGTAAATATGAGTAGGAATATACTGTTTTTAGTGTACTAACTGTTGAAATTAAGTAGATTTGGCCATCTGAAATCAGCACCGCTATACTGCTCTAATTTAAGCATGTGATACTTACAAACGATTAAAAGAACCTCATGTTGTGCCATTTGTCTAATTCATTGGAAAAGTTATGTGGTTATAAGTTATAACTCAGCAGGACTGATCGTTCTATGTTTTCCACAATATCCTGGCTTCCCTTTTTAAACCATGAACTTACAGACGAATTTGTTTAATCTTAGGAGGTTTGATGCTAGAAGGGAATGTGATTTGCGAAAATACTCATACCTACTTCCTAGCGAGATTATTGGTGTCGGAGGCCATATGAGTGCTGCAGAGATTGAGGATCAGCTTTCAGACATGAACAACATATTGAATATGTTTGAGGTTTGCTCTGGTCGTTACACAATATTTTGTTGCATTTCTCATTTATCAGCATTCAGTCATTCAGCCTGAGTTTTTTCTTTGTGACGGATCATAACTGATGAGTTCTATACCTCTCAAATTTAGGTTGTATACATCTTGTAGTTGACAAAATTAGACTCGTCACCTAAAACCATTTATAAAACGTGTAACTGAGAAAAGTTACCAACACATACAATGTTTTCAGAAACTCACAGTATCACTGAATAATCCTAGATGGAAGTGCTCAGTTTCTTAATAAGATTATTTCTCCAACAACCGTTTTTTAAACGAGTCTCAGTTTTCCATTACTGTGAAAAGTGTTGCAGGGAGTGCATCCTTTTCATAATTTCAGTGTAAGATCCCTCTATAGACAAAAATGAGTGAAATCCTCTTCGGATCCGAGCTCATTAACCAGTCCGAGTAGCAAAGAGGGAAGTAGAGTATTTGGATGGAAGAGACAAACCGGGTTTTGATGAAGAGGAACAAAGTTCCTCGGTTGTAAATTGTTCTGTTGAAGAGGCTCAGGCAGTTGTTTATGTTGAACCGAGTTCTATAGATCAAGACAACTCAAAAAATTTGCGTGCTAACTGCTAAGTGGCTACATGAACCCAATGATAGAGACAGAATTGGTGCTGCTCATTTAAGGAAAATCTCACGCTGTTCTTTTGGGCAGTTGGAGAATAAAGCTGGCCTGGAATTTATTGAGATATCCATATGGGGGAGTCTTTTATGTTGCATCAAGTAAGTAACATTTTTCTTTGTGGAAATCAATATGATGTATCTGCTAGATCTTTCTTTATTTTGTTTCAAGCTACATCTTTTCATCATTCCTATTTATTGGAAGCTTGGAAACAGTTATATTTAAATACTGAGTGGTATTTGATATTCATAAAGTTATTCATGTAGTTTGATGTCATACTGATTTTATCATGTAATGATGGACTATGAAGCATATTTTGATTTAGCAACTGTATTAATCAATCCAGAGTTATATTTTTAAGCTGGTCAGATCAGACTCCAGACTCTGGTGATTTCTTAGAATTATGAAACCGTGTAAGTTTCCGGGATTAGTTGGTGACTTTTATGTTTCGCTTTCAGTATAGCATTGGCAAAATGTTCTAGGTTGATATCAGTAGTTCGTGCTGCAGGCATAAGTCTCATGTTATCCTTTTCTGATTTCATTCCATTCATCTCAAATTGATTCAGGTTTCAGTAGACGTTTGAAACTCATTTAGCAGTCCACTAGGTAATATATTTTCCATTTGCATGCTTATGGTTATGCATCTCAACTGTTCAATTATTTTTCCCTTTGAGTACGTTGTTTGTGGTTCTCAAGCTTGATTTCAGCTAGTCTAATAGCAAATACCTGATTCTAATATCTAAATTATTTCTGGAATCTGAGGGTAAATTTATTGACACTTGCTTTACTAAAATTATTATGACATGATCTCACAAAGGGTTCTTGATCAGATACCCAAAATGATTGGCACTGCAGTGGCAGTAAAGCGGAAGATACTCCCAAGAGACATTGTGACACTAGCACTAACCAAGTTCTCAAGGGTAGTTCTACCCATTGCTCCATCAGAAGTTTTAATTATGAGAGGAAATAGTTATTCACAGAGAGAGCACTCTGGCATGGTCATGAGATCTGAGATGTTGAAGTTTAACGAAGCAAAAGAAATTGCTGATGCTGTGGATGCGTTCTATTTCTCAGTGATTTTGCCTCATATGTCTGAATTTCTTAATCCATTCAGTCCCCTATGGACGAATTGGGTCCAGTAAACTTGATGAATATGCGGGTATTCTGGATGTTGAGCTGGAAGAAGTCAGACGTTCTTGAAGATTATGGAAAGAAAATCAGTGGCTCTATAGCAGAGCCAACACAATTTAGTGCGTATCTCATTTTCACTTTCTTTCTGACTGGATTTGTCTTTCCAGTAGTGGCTCACTGGGTTTGGTGCAGTGGATTTTGCCGGTAATGGCGTTATGCACTTGGTAGGCGGGATTACTGGGCTATGGGGAGCGCTGATTGAAGGTCCTCGTGTTGGAAGGTTTGACGCATTTGGCAAACTGGTGCCAATAAGAGGGCACAATGCCACTCTGGTGGTTCAATTTAGTAAGGTTCTGGTTAAAGGTCAGGTTAATTATAAATAATCATCCATTTGTTTAGGGTGTTTTCAAAATCAAACTCATATGACTTTTTTCACAAATAAGCATTCATATATTTTCAATCGTCAAAAAGTCATTCATTATACCATTTTAACAAAAAAAAATATTTTTTTAAATCACTGAATTTTTTTTAAAACTTAAAGAGTATCCAAAAAGTCACCCACATTTTAGAAAAAATAAATAAAATATAGACTTTCGTGTCGTAACTTTTTTTTAAAAATTCGTACAAGAAATGTATCATATAAAATACAATTTTTTCTAAGCAATGTACCATATACAATATAATTTTTTTCTAATGTTTTAAGATTTCTTATTTTCACATAGTACATAATTTCAAATTTTCATTTTATTGTAGTTGTCTTTTTGAGTTATAAGAAATAAATTCCTTTTGTTGTATATGTTTTTTACATTTTTTAATTTTTTAAAAGTATTTTTTTGCCAGAATAGTACAATGAGTATGAATTTTTGACGTTGGAAACATATGAATGGTTATTTGTGAAAAAAAAATCATATGGATAGAACTTTGGAAACATCCTAAATAAATGGGTGGTTATTTGTAATTAACCTTTAAAGGTCTCAAATGTCTATGTTTTTTATGTTTTTCGATAAATAAATATATTGTACGCATACCGTTCGTCATTCTGATGGAAATGCGGATGAAACAGATTAATCATTGCATTCATTCATTATATTAATCAGAAGAATATATGATATATAACGTAAATACTCCGCTCATCGATAATTTCGAATGTAAAATTTATTCGATCAAATACAATTAATAGTTGATCAAATATGGGATTGATGACAGAGTTTTAATCTATCTATATAAAAGAATATCTAATTAACAAACTATACATTTTTATCAACAATATCTAACTAAATTCATACATTTACCAACAAAATTTAACTAAATCCCTATCACCTAACTAAACCATTTCAACTAAATATCTAACTAACAAACCATATATTTACCAACAATATTTAACTAAATTCATACATTTATCAATCATACATTTACCAATCATACATTTACCAACAACATCTAACTAAATCCCTATCACCTAGCTAAATCATTCTAACTAAATTAACAATTAAAAATATAAAAAGTAAAATTTAACAGAGAAACAATTTCCGTCGGAGGACAGAATCACTACTACTCCCTCTGTCCTTTTTTATTCTTCCTGCTTTCCTTTTTGGGCGTCCCCTTATGTTATTCCTGTTTCCTTTTATAGTAATTATTTCTCATTTTTTTTTTATCTCAATACACTATCTTTCTTACTTTATTACTATTTATTTTTTTACTTTTACATTATTCTATCACTCACATAAACATTTTTTTCTCTCAATACACTATCTTTCCTACTTTATTACTATTCACTTTCCTACTTTTTCTTTCTCACACTCTCTTAAACTCACAACACCTCTCTCACACTCACAACACTCACTCACAACACTCACAACACCTTAAATATACATTAAAATCGTGCCCATGTCTCAAATGTACAGAACAAAAGAGGACGGAGAGAGTAATTGCACTCGTCTCATCAAAAAAAAATTGCACTGGTGACAAAATATGGTTTGAATGGAAAGAGAGGGGAATGGTTCAAACGCATGGGAGTGTGATTATGTCACATGGGGATATTCCAATTTCAAAAGCAAGGTGTTATCATTTATTATTATTATTATTATCATTATTGTTGTTGTTTTCGTTGATGCATTAATTTTTTTTAGATGATCTGATGATGTATGATTACTGGTAAACTGGATTTGATGTGCACATTGGCATCATGATTAAGATTTAAAGAAGATTGAATTATTGATTAATGACGATGGTCAGATTGGATCCGGAGTTTTAACAAATAAATTTTCACGTTGGGTGGTAATAGAAGTGATGATGTGGCCGGCAAGACTGAAGGCAATTGCTTTGGAATCTTGTGACAGAAAAAAGTGCCTAATGATCGTGAAGAAACCTTTGTGTCTTAAAGTTTTTTTCCTAGTAGAAATCGGATAATAGTTTAATAAGACGCGCAAATACAAGACAATTTAATACAATAGCGCAAATGGAAGACAGTTGAATACATTGCGCAGACGCGTATGCGAACATGGACGTGCATCAAGTGTGTGAACGGAGGGCTGTGACGCAACGCAGTGTAAGGTGCTAGTCAAAAGAGGTGACTACCTACAAGCTAAATGCTAATATAACCGTAGCATTGAGTTGTGGAAGCTTCATAATGCTAATTAAAAAGGGGTGTGAACTGATAAGATCGGAAAATGAAAAACTATGCAAGGGAATTGAGAGTGTATCTATTAGGATATTCACCGAGAAGGTTCAGGAAGAATTAGTTCAATGACTGGAGACGGGGATGCTCGTAGAGTTGGGCCGCCTGCACTCACATGTACAAATGCTTCTAGATTCTTTTACAACTCTTTGTGACCGTCTTGTGTGGAGCTTGATGTTCACTAGTTTGCCTGCCATCTGTTGCAACATGCAGAATTTTTTGTCACCCAATGTTTGCAGTTGAAAAAAGAATTTTATATGAAATACAGAATGCTAATGAATAGATTATTCTTGAAAAAGTTGCAATTCAGACAGGTGCATATAAATGGTGAAGTCCTTATATGACTACAAGTCATTTTCAAGGAACAAGGACAACAGGAAAGTGGCAAAAGAGGAGATGGTTTTAGGCAGAGCTCCATTTTCATAATACTCTGCCGAATATATTTGGCAATTGGCATACAACAAATTAGTTGGTCATAAGACGTAAGGTGCCAAGAATAAGATAAAATGCCTTTTCAGCAAGTCTACACTTGAATTCGGTCAACTGATCAAAAGACAGATTAATTTAGTTCACCAGATCTAAAGACAGGCACAATCTCTCACATGCTGCATTCTTCAAATTTGCAACTATCAAACATCATAAACTAAATTTTGCTCCAACAATAATTGCATTGAATATTATGCCAGATCAGAAGCCAAACAAAAATGTAAACATTGTGACGCAGAAGATTGAAGGAATTATACCATTCTCCAAACTAGGTCTTCAGGACCTAAAGGCTGAGCAGGACTCGAGTATATGAAATGCTGTGAATACTGTACGGAAAAAATTCCAAGCAACTTACTCAATAATTTTTATATTAATTAAAGCATGAATATATCTGCTGAAAAGGTGGTTATCTGCAAATAAGTTGAATCCTAAACCAATAGTCGATTAAATAACGGAACACAACATTGCCATGTTCAAATTGAGAAAATCTCAAGTCAATTGACCAAATACATACTATTATATAGATTCAAGTTACAAATGAATAGCAGTGTACCTTAACTAGGTTGTTTTGCATGACTCTGATTCTAGAAGGAGTAATACTTCTGAGGAATGATACAAGCCAACCAGGCTGCACAGCATCCCTGGAGGAAACAAAGAGAGCAATCTGCACGAATTTGAAAGAGAAGTTATTATACGATGTTCATCATTCAGTTATTTTGTCTGAACGAGGCAACCAGAAACTATACAGCGTAATCACACTTTACACACCTTCTGGTAATCTATTATTCCTTCAAATGGAAGTTCCAACTCATCGCTTACAATTACGGGGATGCACCCACTCACAATGGCGTCAAACAATCTTGCAGATGATGGAGTGTCACCGGCCGGACTAAGGCAGAAGACTGACCTAAAGACATACACTAAAGTTAAGAACACTAAGTTTTAGTTACTAATAAAAATGTAATATGCTTCGTAATTTACTTGCGCATGCCATTCTGTGCCGCGGCCTTTCCTTTCTCCCCAGCTGTTCCTTCCTCTATAACTACATTCTCCGCTCCACTTAGTCCAGCCCCGAGTTTGGAGCGTATTTTTCCTCCCTGAATAAATCAAGCTCATATAAATTGTGTATGCACTACCCTGTAATTATGTCCAGGTACCAGTGAAGGGCAAAGGCAATGACTTATACTGAGTTTGCATTGTGGTTAGCTTATAGTTCGTTAAAAAAATTCTACTGCAGTTGTGTAACTCTTACCGCGTTCCTCTTGAGCCTTCCACGGAAGAAAAGCAGTGTGCTTCTCTTTGGTGCTGTTTCCGATGCACACTTGGCATCACAAAAATCCACATTAGGGACGTAAGGAAGGATTAAATCTTTCTCAAGATAAACTTGACCAGTTTTATACCTAAAAGTATCACAAAAATAGGTGTCAGCATAAAGCTATGACTGCCTTTCATGCTAGAACAAACACAAAGCATTTTTACCAGTTCCCAGTGGAGTCCATATCCGGAAGGAGCCAGATAGCTTTCTTCACAAACTTACGAACTGACTTAAATGACCAAGGATGATGCATCGGAAATATGTGATCCCTTCCCCCAGATCGATTCCACGCAGGCTGATCAGTCACCCACTTCAGTGCATCCTACATTAGCACACAAAAATAAGAAAAGACTTCTAAAACCATTTACACACCCATGCATACAAACTTCACGAGCCACAAAAAGGTCAATTTAGGAGCACACAAATACATCCTATCCTGCCTTACAGTCATACACTTACATACTTGAGGTTGTTCCATGAATGAACTAAAAAGTGGCAAATTAGTGAATTTATTATCAACAGACACAAAAATGAAAGTTCACTCACACCCTGTAAAGTGCTTTGCATTCCTGCTTCTCCAGCAAGAAGAAGCTAATAGTAGTGAAAAAAGGAACATAGAACAAATCAGCATCCTCCTGCCTTTTCACTCTAACCACACTCTTCAACAGCCTCTCAGACTCTGGAGCTATCAAATCCGCCCAAAGCCAGTAATCTATCGAATGCTGGAAAATCAAAATCATCACTAATCACATCACTGATCTCATTACACTTCACAAATCAAACTCAATGGAAAATAAGTTCACCTGCTCAATGAGGCGATGCACTGGACTGCCGTTAGATGTCAAATTCGAAGTCTCTCTATACGTATCACGAAACAGCTTCAGCAAGTCGTACGTAAACTTACGAGGCATTTCGTATACATAAACACGAATCGGAAACGACGTCGGAAAGAGCGGATCTCGGAACAGTCTCTCGTCTTCTCTATCACAAATCGAATCGTCAAGCTTCTTCACATCTTCGCTGTCTAAAACGCTGACCGTGTCGTCGTGGCTGCTGATCGGAGTTTTGGAGGAAAGGAAATGGTCCAAAGCGGCGACGAATGAGGTTTCGAATTTGTTAGGGTTTGTGAAACGTGTGGTGTCATGTGGAGGGGAGGAGGAGGCTGTCAAGATGAAGAAGAGAATGGAGATGAAGAGGAGGGAAGCGGTGAGGATGAGGATCGGATATCTGGTGAGGGTGGAGATTACGCGGGTGGTGCTGGCGGCGGTCGGAAAATGTCTGCCGGCCATCGAAGATGGGGAGAGGATGACGTTGAGTGATGAGAGAGTTTGGAGTAAGACGTCGGTGAAGTTGTTGGATTTTGGGCTTCATGAGATTGGCCCAATGAGCCCGTTTGCTATTGGAGTTCAAATATATTTTTTGTTCGATAATATTTAAAAAATTATTTTCTTTAAAGTCGAAAGTTCAATGAGCAGCTGCATCAAGCTAGTATCACCAGTCACCCAGTCAAATGGTTTTTTAAAGAACAAACTAATAAGGATGTAGGAGTTCATGGGAAACTTAAAAACTGATGAGGTCGTCCTTCGAAGTCTGAGGCTTCTTGGAATCAGCAGATCGACGCCCAGATTCGGATGTTTCAGAGGTGGCTTTCTTGCCGAAGATCATTTCATCGAGATCATCCATCATTTCATCATTGCTTCCACCATGAGAAAATCCACCACGAGAGCCGCCAGATCTTCTGACAAGAGATTCCTGTTTGGCAAAACGGGGAGATTCTTCTGGTTCAACCGCTACGGGAATCATAGCAGGTTCAGGCTCATGTCTAACATCAAGTGGCTTCTTTAATTCTTCATATTTGGACAGAACTTTCTGGATCTCGTCGTTGACGTTCAGAGCTTCGAAGAGTAATGCCTCATTGTCTCCTGTAGTTTCAATAATCTGCAGGACTGTGTGTTGGGATTGCCGGCATTGTTGGATAAGAGTGATTGTCAACTCATCCTGCCAATACAGGTCAGAAGTCATGTTTGTTGCACTTAAGGATGAGCAGGAACTTAATTACCCAAATGAAACTGACAAAAACCTACCTTCAGAGCATCGTGTTGGGGTGAAGAAGTTAACACAGTTGTAAGAAGTTCTATACTATTTCGTGCCACATCAAATGCTTCCTTTGTTTGTTCAGCAGAAAAGGAAAGCACATGAGCTTCCCGCTCAAGTTGCTGGGAAAGATTGATACTTGGTTCCGAGGCTGAAACAGACCGCGGAGGGGTAAAAATTGGGGCTAAACTTTCATTGTCCCTTCCTGGGAAATGAACTCCCCTCGACCTCAGACTCTGTTGTATACCAATTGCAATAAACAAGTGAATTCCAGCAGATTGGCAATATTAGACTCAAGAATTACAGAGTAAATTTAACTTCAGAGTCAGACGTGGTATTGTCCTGATGGTAATAAGTATCAAATTAAATGCCAAAACTCATAAAATAATTGTGACAGATGCATTCCATAAATGCAGATAGATTTCACATTCCACATCAAACTCTTGCTATTTGCAAGATACTTAACCACTATGACTAATCCAAGAATCATGAGTCGCGATGAAGTAAAATATAATTACTTGTTTTCCTTCCAACGAACCCGTTTAAATTGCAAATACACAGTCACCAGCACCATAACGTGAACTAAATTGTAACAAGCAGTAGGCAAGGAAAGACTAATTTGAAAGACCACAAAACTAGCATGTCGGGAAACTATTACAATTATAATAGCAATCGCTAAGAGTTACCTTGAATGTTTCTTCAAACACTGGAAGATAGCGGAGTTCATTTGATGATTCCCCCCACGACTCAATCAACATTAAAGCTTTGTTTCTGTTGTTTCCAGGAGTCAGCGGGTCATCAATCAGCTTTACCATCTCATCAAGTACCCTCTCAGCAGCAATCTCTGAGAAGGCTTTTTCACAATTCTTGGAAATAGTTTCAAGAAGGATCATTGCAAGATATTGGATTCTTGGACTCTTAATCATTATTCGCTTCTTAATACTACGGATCATATCAACACTACTGATCCTCTCAGTATTAATCATATCACAGAGTTCAAGATTTGTAGCCCAATCAGGCTCGCCCAAGTTCTCAGCAGTTGCATCCTCAACCAGCTTATCAGCTTCATTTGGACCTTGGATAAGTTCCTTCACCTTATCACTCACTGAGGACATGCCAGCCGTCATCTTTCGCCCCACTTCCGCACCTCCAATCCTCAACCGCTCGCTAAGAGCAGTGACTTTGTCCATCAAATTGTCACTCATTTTACCAGCTGTGCGTATCCCTTAAATACACTGTTTCGCCTCCTGCAAGTAAAAAGTTACTTTGAGCAACTACAAAGCCAAAGATCTCCTCTACAAAAAACTTAAGAACAGAAAACTAAAAATGTAATATAACAAATTCTGATGCTCACTACCAATGCTTTTTGAAACCAGTAACACCAAAACACACAGCAAGCAACGGGTCAATCAGTGACGTATGAACTCTGAATCCTTTTTTTAAAAGATGGATAGAGAGAAAAACAAATCATAAGTTTTATGAATCGCAGAAGCTAAAATAAGTGAGTATATCAAATTCATTAGCTGCCTGAAATTTTTTCAAACATCTTTCCAAAGAAGCATTTTTTGCCGATCCCTTATGCATAAATAAAACTGCATTCTGCAATACTTTCTGTTTCAGTTCTTATGTTAATTCATGCCCTAAAACCCAAACACACAAACTAAAAGGTACAAGCGCAAACACTCATCATAAAGTAGACCTACCAAATTGATAGTAGCAGCCCCAATAATCAAATTTGTTTTATGAGCAGGGCTCAGACAGCAGCAACATCGTTTACTATTTTACACAGACTCCAACAGTCCAACTACAATCACAAGCTTTCATGACTGAATTTCAAGAACTAAAATTTCCTAATTCAAACCAAAACACACAAAACATAAAACAACCAAAGAGTTCAATCAATCCAAAAAAGATTAAATCACAATTCACAAATTCCCAACAACCCCCAAACCCTAAAATCCCAACACACAGTTTCATCGCCGATCATCATCCACACACCACAATTCACACCCCAATAAAAACCCGAACAAACAATCAAAACCTCCACAAACCACCAACAATCAAACCATCAACACACACCAACAGAAATCAACAAAACCAATTCCGGCGCCAAAATCATACTTTATACCTCACAGTCGAAGAGAAAAAGCTTCCGATCGCGACGATTGTGTCGAGTTCTCCAGAAGCTTCCGGCCGATCGAAGTCCGTTCGTCGTTTTCGTCTTCGGAATCAATGAAAGCGCGTCTTTGGCGTGTATTGCACTTCAGCAGCTTTGTAGTTGATTGTTATACTATACGACGCGACTACAGTATGTTACTGTGAAGTTTCAGTAGAAGAGTCAACGGTGAAGTCCACACCCGGATGAATCTGCACGGCAGAGGGATAATGGGCTTCTATGGATTGACCAAATTTAGGCCCAATATGTACTGGGAAAAGTTTAAATTCAATAGGCCCTAATGTTTCGGCTATATTTATTTATACAGAACTAGCTGTGTCCCCTCCTTCAAGCGGAATTTTTTCCCGTATCTTAATTTGATTAATTTAAAAATACTAAATATTTTTCGTTTATTTTTATTTTTATTTTTAACTTTTAAATTTAATTTTTAAGATTTTTACTTTTCAGTTTTAATGATATATTTGTGATTAATGGTGGAGAGAGAACTAAAATTAGAAATTTAGGCATGATTATACATCATTTTCCTAATTTTGATAAATATAGATATATATAAGTATTTGATTATTTTAAATAAGTGCTTTTATTTGATGCATTTTTATTTTCTGAAAAATAAAAGGTGCCTGGACAAAATCACCATTTCCTCACGTTTTTGATTTGGATATGTTCCATTTCCTCACCCCTAGAATTGCCTAAGTTCTTTGTTTTAGAATTAGGTCAAGTTTTGCAAAATAAAAAAAAAGAGTTTTGAAGTTATTGACTATTCTGGCAAAAAATAAGACATGAAAGTCAAAGAATACACTCTGTTTTTACGAGGAAACGACGAAACGCTGGTGAAAAACCTCGGAGCTTCACTCGAGAGCTCACCCAAAGATTTCACTATGACTTTTGAAAAAACACCAAGTTCAAGAATGCACCAACTAAAACAACACAACCACACTCAATAAGCAACGCTAATTATAGTCTAAAACTCCCTCAAGCGATATCAATCGCCGAAGACGAATGACAGAGCGACTTTCTTCATGCCAGAGACAACCGTCCAAAATTGAACATCTCAACACTAATTGCCGTCAAACTCAGCACCACTGAGACCTTTGTCTTTCGTCGAGTTCGCCCGATGCTTCAATTTTTCAAGATGCGAGCAAGACGAAGGGCATTTTTTGGATTGCAAAAGCTTGTAACGATGAACTCTAATCCCCAATTCTAGGTGCCTTATATACTGTGACGAAACACTACGCTTTGGATGACTTCAAAATTCCTTAGCTGCACGTTGAAAAGACGCATCCCCAACTCAACTCCAGAACGTCGTCGCTTGGGACCGCATCCAAAGCCTTCTAAAAATGCGACTTGGTGAAACGCCGCTCTCTGCTACGCAACGTCGCAGTTTTTTGACATTTCTATGGAACTTAATGCAGGATTTGGCCAAGTCCAAAAACTTGCATTTAGACATAACACAACAGCAATATATGTATACAAAGTACAAACCAAGTTATTCAATAAACTTTCAGGCAAATCAAGCAATACAAAGATTACAACAGTTCAACAAAATGCTCCCCAGGCCTGGTGTTGTAAGTTTCCAAAATCATGAATGAAATCATTTGAGTTTACAACTTCTTCATCAAAAAAACTCTCCCATTCATCAAAAAAGCAATACAAAGATTACACAATGTACTTTGGATTATTCATAAAAAAATTTAGAACACAAGAAACACCAGAAATTTCTTTAATTTTATCAAACCCTAAAGCCACAAGGCTTCCTTTGCTGCTTCAGTAGCAGCAATATACTCAGCCTCAGTTGATGATAAAGCAACTATAGGCTGAAGCTGGGATTTCCAAGAAATACAACATCCATTCCATGTAAAATAAAAACCAGTGGTGGATTTTCTACAATCTTTATTACTAGCATAATTAGCATCCACATATCCAGTTATAACATGTTCAATTTCATAATTTTTGTACACAGGTCTTAAACCCTTAGTACTATTCAGATAACTAAGCATATATTTCATGGCTAACCAATATTTTTCACCAAGGTTAGACATAAAACGACTAAATACACAAACAGCAAAAAATAGAACGAGTGCATAACATGACATATACATTAAGGACCCAACAACAACATCATATGGAAGATCATTCATTTTTTTTCTCAATCTAAGTTTCAAGACAACCAAACTTAGACAATTCTAAATGCCCTCCTAAGGGGACTTTAGCAGGCTTAACATTTTTCATTTCAATTTTACTAAGAACCTTATCAAAGTACTATAGGTGAGATAATTTAATTTGATTCTTAGACCTGTCTATAATTATTTTAACTCCTAAAATTTTCTGAGCTTATCCTAAATCTTTCATGTCAAACTGTCTCCTTAAATCATTTTTCAATTTCATGTTAGCATCAATGGAACTACAAATTATAAGAATATCATCAAAATATAAAAGCACAAACAATGAAATATGGGACTTAATAGTTTTCAAATATAAGCAAGTATCAAAGCTACTCCTAGAAAATCTCATATTCACCGTACAAGCATGAAACTTTTTATTCCATGCCTGAGGGGCTGTTTTAGTCCATATATTGATTTCTTAAGAAGACACATGATCAGGGTGATTTTTAAAAAAAATCAATTGGTTGTTCTATATAAATTGTTTATAACAAATCACCATGCAAGAAAGTTATTTTAACACCAATGGGGTGGTGGCCCATTGTTTGAGGAGTTAGACAAACTCCTCAGAGGTCCAGGGTTCAAACCCTACCTCCACCATATTTACCTAATGACTTTTGTGTGCCCATTTAGGTGCCTTTCATTCCCCCCGCATCCATGCGTGGAGGTTGACTATTCTATCCGTCGTCGGCGTGGCAGTTGTCTATTACATGAAGTTGCGCTACTACAATGGAGTTCTCGATTGAGATGAAGCCAGTATTGATGGTGATGCCGAAGGATCGCGTGTTAATTGGAGTTTATGTACTTCATTTAGCTAGCAAAGATATGCTGTATGAATAGTCTTGTACTACATGTATCCACCCATCGGAAAAAAAGTTATTTTAACATCCATTTGTTTTAATTCTCAATTATTAACTGCTATCATAGCTAATAATAACCTCATAGTCTTATATTTCATCACATGAGCAAAAATTTCATTATAATCCACACCCTCTTTTTGGGTAAATCCCTTACCCTTTAACTAGCCTTGAACCAAGGCCTTTCATCCTTTGAACTATTGTTTTTTACCTTATACACCCATTTACATGCAAGGATTTTAACATTTGTAGGTTTGAGAACTAATTTTCATGTCTGGTTTTCATGCATACTCTGAATTTCCTCCACCATAGTTATTTCCACTCATTAGTATATTTACTCATCATAGCATCATTATAAGTCAGTGGAGTTTCAAATTTAATAATATCAGCAGTAAGTAACGCATATTCAACCAGAATCAAAGAGCAATTATTTTCTACTAAATTAGTATACTTAGGATTACCTTTTTTGGCTCTAGGTCCTCTATCTCTAATAAGCTGATAATTGGCTAAACTCGTATGTGAAAACGGTGGATTAAAGCATGAACTTTCCAAACTTCACCAATTTAACCCCCAACTTAAGAAAGTCGTTTTATATCCCGTACTTTTCGTTGACTCGTTAAATAAACATTGAAGTTTGGTTGACTTCGCCATTTAAGGCACGACGTTAAGTTGAGTAACGTCGTCGTTAACGTGCAGTCAATTTTTTCCATTAATTTAAAACGATGCGTTTTACATTACGTATTTAACCTCCAATTACCCGAATTCCGAACCCTAATTTCCCAATCGTGAAATCCATTTCCCGATCCCACAAACCCTAATCCTAATCCTAATCCTAATTTCCCAATGGCCTGAAAATTGAAATGCACACCAGGACCTTTAATGGGTAGACCCCGAGTGTGAACCACTGTGCTGAATCATGATCTTAAAAATCACTGCAACGACAAAAAAAGATTAATTTTCAATGACTGGTGACCTATTTTTTTTGAAGTAGAGGATCATTTTTGTGTTAAGTTACCGAACAGAGAATGGCAGCAAGTCCTAGATTCGGACTGAGTTTCCATGCGTGCAAATCTGGCTCCCCATATAAGCAAACCGGTATTGATATGAACATTGCACAGATGGTGTAGAGCAGAACAACTATCGATTCTGATGGGTATAACTTGATAATCTTAGTCTGCAAAAATGGTGTTAACATTTAAAAAGTTTCAGTAACATAGAAACTTCTAGGAGAATTCAGTTAATCAAAACTCTCGTACCTTAACGATGTACCAGATTGCAAGAAGTAAATACTCAGTGGCTAGTAGAGTTCCACCGAGTATCCATGTCCTATGAGGTGTGTTTTGCAGGCAGAACGAGCGGAACATGTGTGATGAAGTTGATACAAGTGATGGTCCCTTGTAGAAAACTACAACAAAAGTTCCTATTATCGACACTAAAGTGCCTAGTAACTTGGCTTGACTAACTGAGCTTCTACCGATACTTTTTTCCACCCTTCAATCATCAAATTTCAACAAAAGATCTCTTAGCCATACATTCAAAATGACTTTTGGTAACCCATTTGAAGATCAAGATCAAGGAAGTGATTTATGCAAGACCAAACCTAAATATGATTGCGAAGATGAAGGTGAACGCGGGTATGAGGTTACCAATAGCAGAAGCCAATGTGGGAGTGCCATAGTTGATGCCAGCAAAGGCCAAAACCAGAGCACTAACTCTTCAAAACGCCGACAAACAAACAAAAGTCACAGAGTTATCAGCTCATTACTCTTCAAGAACCTACACAACAATTTGATCATAATTGAGGTGAGTTTTGAAATCTACCCAATAATGACAAGTCCAATGATCTTGCATAGCAAAAATAAGGTAAATGGTGGAAGCATCTTTGTTTTGTTCCTGAACGAGAAGAAAAAATGAACATTAATACACATAAAAGCGGTTACGATTCTCGGTCCAACTGAATTATATCCATGCGGGTCGATTCAATAATCAGACACATGCCAGAATTTTCAATAAAAGGGAAGGGATCATACCTAGAGGAGATGATGGCAAGAGGAAGGAGGATGAAAGAGGCAACAACAGAGGAGTAGACAATGAAAACATAGAAACTCATGCCAGAAAGAGTGACAGCTTTGAAGATGGTGTTGAGGCCAACATTAGTAAACTCAAGGGTGATCAATGCAATTAAAGGAACCACATCTTTAGAAAGATAAAATTCAACCATGTCTCTCTCTATCTCACTATATCGTTTTTTTTTATTGAAAGTGGAACAATAGTACATGATGTTCAGGACTCAAATATATAACAATCGGTTAAAGCACAGACCCGAAGGCACCTCCACAAACACCACAGACGCACTGTCACGACCTAAAATCCTAGATCGAGACAGGCGCTAAACTCACCGCCTAGCAAGCCTCAAAATCTATCAATAAAATCAAATATTCGATAAATAACATGAGTAGCGGAAGTAACTAACGAAAGATAACATCTATACAACTCTAAGTACAATGGAGCATACTCTAGCCATATAAAATATGAAATAAGACGAGCTCTCTACTGTGATGACACCGCATTCAGCTACGAACCCTCGAATATGGCACACGCCTCGCAGTAGCAACTTTTACTTATCTGTAGAAGATTTGAGAAAATAATAGGGGGTGAGTCAAAAGACTCAGTGAACACATAACTTACTTTATTAACGTCGGGGTGTACGTTCTTTAGTTCTTTTCCAGATACTTACCTCATACTTCATCCAGATAACAAATCATGTACCATATACATATATGCAATCGTGATGCAATGATGTGTGATGCAATGATGTACAAATGCATGAATGCACTAGATATAACCAGTGCCCAATAGTCACTATCATTCCGGACCCCTACCTCATTTCCATATCCGGATTTCCCTACAGGATGCCCAATACAATCTAGGTTTCCCTCTTTCGGGTGCTCAATCCGATACGGGTTCCCAATCCCTCTCCGGGTACCATGTAAGTGTTTATGATGCATGTCGTGAACTTACTTAAACAATCATACCAATGCATAACTCTCCGAATACCCCAAATCATATAAGCTTTCACATCTCAACATATAATTTATGTTTCGTTTCATAATATGAACGGAGTCTTATTCACACGTATAGGTGTCGATGATTAATCAGACGTATAGCCCGTATAGAGTTTCCCACCGCAGCCAGTTCCGATACGGTTCCCCTTTCATAGCAGATTTCAATTTGTAATTTCAATTCATAATTTTCTTCGATTTCGTTGGTCGTGGCTGATTTCGAGATTGGTGAAAATTGATTCCGATTAGTTTTGAGGTAAGTGGCCGACGATTTTTGATAATCATGATGATGAATTTGTTGACGGGTGAGAGTTTCCGCGAGTGGTATTTCTGGGAAAAAAAAATTAAATTTGCCCTGTTTTTGAGTTTTAGTTTCAGTTTTACCATTTGCTGAGTTTGAGTTTCAGTTTTGCCCTGTTTTTTATAAAACCGTAGGTCTCAACTACGGTTTGCTAACAAATCGTAGCTGACAACTACGGTTTGAGAGATATTGGCGTCCTTATGAAGGGCCAATTCATGTGCCGAATCCCATTTTTACGAGATGTGCTACTGGAAGGCCTCCGTCGACTAGAAGGCACAACGAGATGGATCAGAGTTACGCTCGTAGCAGCCAGGGTGAGGCATCAAGCAGTCAGCCCGATCCTTCTTGCAGCCAGAGTAGAGTGCCCCGTCTTC
>JAWWMW010077635.1:0-13282 GCA_035048345.1 Echeveria elegans
CAGCGAACCTCTCTTGTCCGCAAGTCGTACCTTTCCAAAGTCTCCAACAATCAGATTCTGCAATGCTTCAGTGTTGTGGGTAGCATGACATGAAGCACTAGAATCCATGACCCAGGGATCCATACTGCTCTCTTCACTACAGAGAAGAAGATCGTTTGCAGAATCTTCAGCAATATTCACTTTCGGACACTGATTCCTAAAATGTCCCACCTCCTTACAGTTCCAACACGTTACACTTGAGTTGTCACGAGTCTTCATTTGACTCCTTCTGTTCCTGCACCCACTACCTCCGTTATTCCTTCTGCCTTGGCTAACACTTAGCACTTCACCCGAAGACTTCCCGAAACTACTTCTTCTGACGTCCTTGCCAAGAATGAGATCACGAATCTTATCAAAGGTAAATTCGTCAGGCTCCGTTGAACTAGTAACAGCGGTTACCGTTCCGGACAAACTATCAGGCAATGACGATAACAGTAGTAAAGCTTGAACCTCTTCATCGAACTTAGTGCCCACCGACCCAAGTCTGGCTAAGATCGAATTCAACTTATTGAGATGCTCCGTAGCTGAACTGTTTTCACTCATCCTTGTGTTCACCAGTTCTCTAATATGGAAAACCTTATTTGCTGCAGACGGCTTCTCGTACATATTTGACAGCGCTTCCATTATACCTTTTGCTGTAGTCTCCTTCAAAATGTTAAACGCAACATTCTTGGTCAACGAGAGTCGGATCACGGAGACTGCTTTCCGATCCAATCCTGCCCACTCTGCATCAGACAACTTCTCCAGCTTGTCACCAAAAATCACGTACAAATCTTTCTGAACCAGCAAATCCTCCATTTGCATTCTCCACCAACTAAAATTCGTACCATCAAATTTCTCAATTCGGAAATTCCCGTCTTCAGCCATTCAAATGACAAACGAGATACACGGCGCACCTGATTTCACGTCAAAAAATTCCAAGAAAGATAATTCAGGACATGAAATTAACAGCACCAAATAATGCACACAATCCAAAAAATCACAGCCGCCCACTTGTCAAAACAAATTAAGCCCACACGGCCCAATTGCACAGTCTGACCTTACACCAAAATCCTAGCCCACTGTTCACCTCTCTTTACCACTCCCTCCGGTGAGGCAGACGGCTTCGGCTTAAGACGGCACGGGCTCTGCGACGGATGACGACGGCTCTGCGACTGGCTGCAGCGGTCAATGGCTGCTACTCACACGGTGACTTTCCTGATTTTTTTTCTACTGATTTGGATATCTCATGTGTAACTGTGGCTCTTGATACCACTTGTTGGGAATAACACCCTCACGCACGCGAAAAAATCGGCACACACAGTCACACACAATCACAAATCAACCGCAGAAAATAAACGAACACGAACACAATATTTAACGTGGTTCAGTTGCCTCTCGTAACCGTTCGCCTTGAAACATTTTGTGCGATCATGTTCTTATTTGAATCTGTAGTACGATCATTCTGTTCGAATCATAGGTATATTCTTGATTGGATGATTCAGTTGTGCTTATGACCTCTTATAACTCCCATACTGAGTTGTAACCTTCATTTATGTTGCACTTTGCGTGAGGAGCTAAACTTGTCGATAATTGTGTAAAGATTATGATATGGATTCCTAGTAAATGTTACCAGTTATTGTATTAGTTGAGAAGTGAATATCATAGATAAAATTTGAATTTTTTTTGCCGGCTGGATTTCTTGAACTGGCACGTTGGTATTATATATTTGTCCCAAATGAATGAATGATATTTTGTTTTGTTGACGTGTAAATGTTTGGTTTTACTATGGATAGGCAGCATGTAGTCAACAAGTTAAGTTTTAAAGATAGGGGATTGGTTTTGTTTGCTTTACTCTGCATGTGGTCGACTTATATTATCAGCATCTGGTGATCTGGCGCATGATCCATCAGAGCTACATACTCAGGATCTCTGAAGAGTAATTTACTTGCGGTTTTGGTTGGTGTTTCAGAAATTCTTTTGCGGTGGAAGGCTGGTCTTTGGCCCAGATGTTGCGTCACTATTTCTATCCACTTTTCTGATTGCCGGGCCTGCACTGGCCTTCTGTGTAAAACTGTATTGGAGGATACATCATGATTCTTTTTTCCATAATTGGTTTCCTCTATTTATTTGGGGAGTAGTTCTCGCGCTCTTGGTAAGTTTACACAATCACTATTATATGTGTATATCTATTTGCATTATTACCATTAAAACAAATTTCCTATAATCTCAGGATTTGGTGTTTTTGTTCTTGACATCTGGTGGAGACCCGGGCATTGTCCCAAGAAACTTATCGCCCTCCGGAAAATGACGATGTATTTGATTCTAATACCCTCTCTATGGAATGGGTCAGTGGTCGGACACCTCACTTGAGACTACCTCGGACAAAGGATGTGGTTGTGAATGGCCACATAGTAAAAGTGAAGCCCTTCGTGCATCTCATTGTTCCATTTGTAACAACTGTGTTCAAAAGTTTGATCACCACTGTACGTCTATGGGTCGGGCACAGTGCATTGGAATCGTAAGACTTCCCTATAATTTTGTATCTATTTTTCAATTTTCGAAGTTAAACATATTCCCAAAGTCTATTTTCGTTGATACAATAAATCTACTGCAGTTAACTTAGTAATGGTTGTTTTGAAATTCACCAGTTTCAGTTCTGAAATTCGTAACTTGCTGCCTCTTTTTGCCTGCAGAGAAACTATAAATGGTCCAATTAACATTTCTCAGTTTCAGTTTCAGGATCTTGTCACCTTGAGTATTTCTTATTGTCCAATTAACATTTCTCAGTATAAATGGTCAATCTCTATAACAGCCATGCATGGGGGTTAAAATTGTCTGCATAGTTGACAACCGTGCCAATTGAGTGGTGCTCAAGTGATAAAGACACTTGCTCTTGAACCAAAGGTAAATGGTTCAATCCTCACTAATGGCACCAAGGGTAGGTCTGAAACCTATGATCCTCTTTTAAAAAGAAAAAAAAAAAAGTTGACAACCGCAATACTCTTATATTGTGATTTATGATAGACACGTATTTATTCTGATTATTTGCTGCCTGCTCTTCATGCAGACAACCTATGAAAATTTCCGGTACCGGTATGACAAGAAGGATATAATCCTTTTAGCAAGGGAGTCCTGGCCAACATTCTTCAGCAGGATACCACCATGCATCACTAAACCATTTCAGGTCATTTGTGCCAGACATGGATACCGCATTTCCAGGCTCAGCGACACCCAATATTGGGGGAGAAGATTGATATCGAAATGGGGGTAATTAATTAAAATGTGGCTGAAGAGAGCAGCTCTATTCAATTCCAGAAATATTACGAAACTTGGACCATGATGACTTTTTTTCTTTATAAAAAAAGAGAAAAAACAAATGTAAAGCAGGGTGATGTTAATGGGAAAACTCCTTTTGATTTCTTATTTAGCGATGAAGAGGGAAAAGGATCTTTTCGGGAATCAATTACACCGGAAGTGACACGTTATCTCTGTACGACAATCAAGTACGGGAAGTGAAGCTGATGGTGCATTGACAAATGTGAATGCAGATGAGAAGATCAAGAGACACCCTCATCAGATCATCGATAATAAAGGTACCAACTTCCACAAAAGAAACCCCATATTTCTCTTGTTTTTTTCTTATATAACCTACACATTAGGGGCACACCGGCTTTAATGCCTTACCCTTTAAGTTTTGTTTAACTTGCAGCAGGAAATTAGTCAACTGCCCAACATCCAAATCACTCTAATATTTCCCTTTTCACAGGTCGCAGTTGTTTTACTGCATCCCAGTCCCAAGTTGAACATCCCCATCTCCGGTTGCCATTTCAACTTCTGAAGTAAAATTAGTCTGGCATGTGTATACACTAATACTTCACATTCAAAAGAGAAAGAAGATCATCTATGCACTTTTTGCTGTTTTGTAAGAATTTTCTTTGTAAATTTGTGGAAACTCTCCTTCTAGGTTTTCTGTATTCAGATTTCCATCTTTCTTGGTCTTTGTTTCCCTTGTACGGTTGAACCCTTTCGAGAAATGTTCAGTTTGTTTTTTCACTTGAAAATTGACCGAACACAAATCTCATTCAGCCATTTGTTGCTTTAGCTGCAAAACCGATTTTTTCCAGGAATTTCTTTTCATTTGCTTAATTGTTTTTGAATTGCGATGAGTTGGACTGACCTGACATGAATCACAGTTGTGCTTTTGGCACTAAAAAAAATCAGTGTGCTAGCAAAACCATTGAACACTGTACATTCCACGTGGCGGATTGACAGCCACAGACAAAACATAACGCCACGTGTCAAAACTACATTAACCAAACGGGATTACATCGGATGAGATAAAATCCAATCACACTACATTAAAAACACGCCCTAATCTCACACTCTCGTCTCCAACAATGGCTGCCGAAATGGCGATGATGGTGAAACCCGTCACCCAAATTCGCCACCCCAAATCACAAATTCCCAACCTTGACACGCCCCAACAACTTCTCATCGGTCAAAATGTCTTCAACGCCTACCTCAACATCAAAAAAAGGACCGAAAGGAGCGATAAAGGAGACACTTTTAGCACCGAGATTCTACACAACCGACTTTGATGAGATGGAGAGGCTGTTCAATACTGAGATTAATAAGAATTTGAATGAGGCTGAGTTTGAGGCATTGTTGCAGGAGTTTAAGACTGATTATAATCAGAAGCATTTTGTGAGGAACAAGGAGTTTAAGGAAGCTGCTGATAAGCTACAGGGTCCATTACGACAGATTTTTGTTGAGTTTCTTGAGAGGTCTTGTACTGCTGAGTTTTCTGGATTTTTGCTTTATAAGGAGCTTGGAAGGAGACTTAAGGTATTTATATGACTTCCTGAGTTCCTGTATACCTTTTAGTTCAATTCACTTCATTTCAGTTTAACTCATCATTATAGTACTTTGAGGTAAATATTTGACTGAAGTGATACATATTAGGATTAGTATTAAGTAAAATGTTAAGTCAATGAAGTTCAAATAAGCTCAGATTGAGTTTTGGTGCATAAAGACGTACACTGTTTTCTAAACTTTCTAGACCATTTGGTAATAGTTTTATGTCTGACTGGCAATATGTTGGATGTAGTTGAGAGAGACTTGATAGTGTGAGTTACAGATTGCGTGGGCCGAATTTATATGGAACTTGTTGCATCTGAATGGCTAACCATTTTGCTCTTGACCCTTTCAGAAAACTAATCCAGTGGTTGCTGAAATCTTCTCGCTCATGTCCAGGGATGAAGCCAGGCATGCCGGGTATGAAATTGAATTTTTAATTCAGTATTTGCTGGTGCAACTTTTGTTCCTAATTGGCCTTAGTTTGATTTGTATGTTTCATAATATGCAAACTAGTTGCTTGGTTTGGGTTGTGTAGGTTTCTGAACAAGGGTTTATCGGATTTCAATTTAGCATTGGACTTGGGTTTCTTGACTAAAGCCAGGAAGTACACGTTCTTCAAGCCTAAGTTCATTTTCTATGCAACGTACCTGTCGGAGAAAATTGGATACTGGAGATACATCACAATCTACAGGCACCTGAAAACTAACCCCGAGTACCAATGCTACCCGATATTTAAGTACTTTGAGAACTGGTGCCAGGATGAGAACCGCCATGGTGATTTCTTCTCCGCTTTGATGAAGGCACAGCCTCAGTTCTTGAATGACTGGAAAGCAAAGCTGTGGTCTAGGTTTTTCTGCCTATCTGTAAGTACCCAAGAAAGTTGAATACGAATTTCGCACTACTGTAAATGTAATATTTACTGCCTTCCGATGCAGGTGTATGTCACCATGTATCTCAATGACACCCAGCGCACAGCCTTCTACGAGGGTATTGGACTCGACACTAAGGAATTTGATATGCATGTCATCATTGAGGTAAAAGATAATGTGAGTCTTGGTTATTATACTATACCTGTATGGTATGATTCTCAGCATATTAACTTACTGCATTACATTTAGACAAACCGCACCACTGCAAGGATCTTCCCGGCTGTCCTAGATGTTGAGAATCCAGAATTCAAGAGAAAGTTAGACCGGATGGCAGCCATAAATGAAAAATTAGTAGCAGTTGGCGAGACGCAAGACATACCTCTTGTGAAGAACCTTAAGAGGATTCCTCTGGTGGCTGCTTTAGCATCTGAACTCTTGGCTGCCTATCTTATGCCACCAATTGAGTCTGGCTCAATGGATTTCGCAGAGTTCGAGCCACAAGTTGTGTACTGATCTGGCATTTGCTTGCAACCATTTTGTTGTAGCAGATCATGTTGTCTATTAATATCAATGTATTGAGAAACTTCAATCACAGGCTGTTGAAATATGAATTCAGTTATACAGAGCCATTGCTTTGCTTCATATTACTTCTTAGCTAAAAGTAATGTCAACATTTTGGGGTCATAGCGCATTGAATAGGAAAACATATTTATTCTACTTTTGTTCTATTGCTGTCTGGTGGAGCTTCTGATTTACTCGTGGTGTTCTTATCGTCCCTCAATGGTGGAGCAAGTAGCTTGAATATCCATACAGCCACCAAAGTTGCTTCGATTGGGGCCAACCAGTAGACAAATATGTGCTCCTTGGAAATATGATCGCCACGAGCATATGCCCATCCCAACACCTATAAAGATACGAGATAATGAGATGTATCCCAGGTAAAAAGAATTAATGCTGCTTTGACTTGATTTACTTACCGATGCAGGGTTCATGCATCCTCCAGTTAAGTCAGATCCTAAAATGTGAAGGGCGAGTTTTGTGATACTTTGGATCCAAGTTTTCATAAAGAAACTTCCTGGAATATTTCTGGACAGTGACAGTGAGATCATAACAATTCCAAAAGTCAAAAATCCTTCTGTCAATGCTCCCTTGTGCAGATCAACCATCAGGCGAGGCCCGAAGCCAATTCCAGGAATGGTGTCAAGAATGAGTCTCACCCCAACAATAGAGCCATACACCTAGCATCAGTAACACAAAAATGTCAAAACTCAAAATACACATTACCCTAGTTTCATTTTTTATCAACAGATGTTAAGTAGCGGCATGGCATTATGGAATTTGAAAAAACAAATGCATTCTATCTCAGTTCATTGACTAGATCTGTGCCGTGTCCATCTCATGGAAAATACATCCTACAATGACCTCAGTCATCCTTACAAGTTCAGTACAGTAAAAAAAGAATTCAATACGCATCCAGTCCGGCTGCCACAAATACTAGAAACCCTAATCTCTAATCTGTTGTATGCATTTGCGACAGGTATAACAAAATACAGACATACGCCTCATAGTACTCTGGCATAAACTCAAATAAATTCCAGAAATCCTATTAAAACCGGCTAATTAAAAGAGAGAAAAAATAGCTCTTTTTCAGTACTCTCCTACAGCATCAGATATCACAAAAACAAAACAATCACATCCTGATAAGACAAAAATAAAAAAATATAAAAAAAAGATCGCAAACCTGAGCAGGAATTCTAGCACCAACAATGTTAACAAACTTGATGAAATCCCCAGAAACGGCAGAGTACAAAACTGTCAAAGGATTGTAAGTACCACCATGGCTTATCTTCCCTAAATAAGCAAAGAAGAACATATTCACAACAGATACAACACCATAAACAGTTTCACCAACATGGTCATGACCAAGCCCTAAAACCTTAAAAACCAACACTTTCTTCAAAGCTTCTGACCAAACCCATAAAAATGATATTATGAAATCTGCCACAACCAATTTGAACAATCCCATTTCCCAAATCCGAAATTGGGTTCCTCTCAAGTTTCGATCTTTGGAGATCTAAACATGGGTTTGTATAATGGGGTGGAAGGAAATTGTGTATTAATATATGATGAAGAGAATTTTTCAGATGATGATGGCGGTCAAGATTCCAATTGTGTGTCTTTCGGAGATCCTTCATGTAGAACCCAAGAGGTCCCCGAGTTTCGGTGTTAACCGAAAAAGTTAAATTGAGCTCAAAGGGTATCTGAAGGTTATAGTGAAATTACGATATTACCCTTGATTCAGTTCGGTGTTGAGGAGTATGATTTGTTCAAAACAATTCGGTAAACATCGGCTATCGGTACGTTTAGCGCCAACTGGTCTATTTTGACTGACATTCATTCGTGGGAAACTGCTCGTTTTCGAGGGTCTTTTTCCTACTGTTTGAAACTTATGGGGTGTCCTTGTAAATACGAGAAATTTGCCGATACGGCGAGGTCTCAACAACGGCGTCGTATCTAACCAAACGACAGCAAGAGAGTCTTTCTTGTTGCCAAAGCTAAAGATTAAAGAGCGAGGCTTGTGGCTAGTTGTAGTGCCAATCGAGAGCGGAGAGAGAGAGAAGTATGAGCAGCATCGGAACTGGCTACGACCTTTCGGTCACGACATTCTCGCCCGATGGTCGTGTTTTCCAGATCGAGTATGCTGCCAAAGCCGTCGACAACAGTGGGTATGTTTTTTAGTGTCTCTCTCGAATTATCACGCTGCTTATTTCCCTCAACTGTGATTTGATGTTTGGGGATTTAGGGTTTACGATTTTTAATTTCAAGGTATAATTTTTTTGGACTTAGGGATGCATTTAATTTTTTGAATTTGATTTTGTGTTTTTTCTTCTTCTTCTTTTTCTGCAGGACTGTGATTGGAATTAAATGCAAAGATGGGATTGTGATGGTAGTAGTTTGAGATTGAGATAATAAGATATCTGAATTCGAGTTTATGGGTCTGTGTGCTTATGGTTATCTTATGTGTGGACATGTTAGGGTGTGGAGAAGCTTGTTGGGTCGAAGATGATGTTACCTGGTTCTAATAGAAGAGTTCATTCTGTGCATCGACATTCAGGAGTGGTAATTTTGTATCTTTATTTATTGGATTGTACTGATTTCTCATTTGTCACTAATGGTCAGCTGTTAATTATGCTTTTTGGATATGCGATATGGTTGATTGTTATATTATGCACTGATATCATATCAGAATATAGTCGGTTTATAAGGTGCTGAGTGCTGACAGCGAATTACTTTGATCATGAATTGTATTTGTTAAGTAGAATCAATGGCCATCACTGTTCTGTTTTTTTACACGACTCATTCATACTGTATGCTTCATCAAAGGGTCACTTAGGCTGAAAGTTTTCTTATGAGTGATTTGATATGCTTTTGTTAGTAGAAGTTAATGGGTCATTCTTCATATTTTTTGGTGCCAATTTAGACTTTTAAACTTGATGAGTTGGCGATAGTACGCTCTTTGATGATGGCATTAATATCGTTTTGCAGGCTGTTGCAGGATTGGCGGCAGATGGAAGGCAGATTGTTGCACGGGCCAAGTCAGAGGCTACAAGCTATGAAAGGTTTATAGCATACAAGTAGAACCAATATAGGATTTTGAGGCTTGAGCTCAGTTCATTTATGCAACCTGTAGTTAGAATGGGATGTGTGAGAACTAGAGATTGATAAGATGTCAGAAAAAGAAGAAAGAAGCATCATTTCATATTCAGTTTTTTCTTTTTTGCAACGATAAAATCCATACATGTAATTTTCAATCTGATAAATATATGTTGATGTCGGTGTTAAAGAAATAATTTGAAGAAGCTTGTAGAACCATCCCGCAGTGTAGCGATTGATAGATGATATTTGATAAAAAAAATCACCACGAAAGGAGCTCATATGTTTTCTCCTGGCACTTGCAGCACATATGGAGAGCCAATCCCTGTAAAAGAACTTGCTGAACGAGTTGCTAGCTATGTGCATCTTTGTACATTATATTGGTGGCTCAGGTTAGACTGGATATATGCTCATCTCCTTACTTGAATGTCTAGTCTCTGGCCCTCGAGCTGATAATTTATCGTTATGCAGGCCGTTTGGTTGTGGAATAATTCTTGGAGGTTATGACAGAGATGGCCCGCAATTGTACATGGTCGAGCCATCTGGTGTTTCACATGTGAGTTCCCCTAGTATGAATACCGTCAGATGGAAAATCAACTTGTAATATGACACTAATCAGTTATTCTGAATTCTGATTTCTTGCAGAGGTACTTTGGTGCCGCAATTGGCAAGGGCAGGCAGGCTGCTAAAACGTAAGTTGATACTTTCTTCTTGAACAAGAATTATCCATTAAACTTGATTTGGGTGACCGACTAGACATCAAATGTGTCTAACATCTCTTTTACAATGACAGCGAAATCGAAAAGCTAAAACTCTCAGAAATGACTTGCAGGCAAGGCGTTATCGAAGTAGCCAAAATGTGAGTTTTATTTTCCATTCGATTTCTATACTCGTACACTTATAGAAATGGGTGATAGAAGTCTAGTGCTTCCCCCTTCCCAATGAAACACTGAACATAAAGAAACTGAATCATTTGTTGGGGTTCAAAAAATTGGGGTTCATGACTTGATCTTCAAAATTTTACTGGCAAGTTTGTTGGTGCGGCCTCGCGTGCCTGACATTTATATATTCACCTTGATATATACTTAATGTGCTAGGACTATATTCATATTTGAATACCTTAGTTGAGGGGGAAGTGGTCATTCCCCAATAATTTTGCAAAATCATATTCCCCAACTTCTTAAGACAATGCTTAGGCAACTGTTATGTTCCTCTTATGTCATTATCCATGTTGTGTTAATCAGAATTTATGGAGTGCATGATGAAGCTAAAGACAAGGCGTTCGAACTGGAATTAACCTGGGTTTGTGACGAATCAAACCGCCTGCATGAGAAGGTAAGTATTTTCTGTGTTTTACTTTTACCAGTTATCAGGACATATCTATTTGTGTTTCTGTTGGCGTATATTATCTTCATCTATCCATAGCTATGGGAAGTTAGTTATATGCTCAGTACATATATGTTGACAATCTTTAATTAAGTTTACGACTGCATTTCGCTGAAGGTTCCTGATGATCTTCTTGAAGAAGCTAAAGCTGCAGCGCTAGCAGCTCTAGAAGAAATGGACGCAGACTAATGAATTAGGGACATAGCTACCAGCATCAGCGGAGTTGAGCTTGTTGCTGGTTTCATGACTCTCTCCGTTTCACACCTTGTTCGAACAAACAGATGTAAAACTTTTCACTTTAAACTGGTATTACCAAATCGTTAGTTTCAATCCTCATTGTGTCAAATTACTTATGAGATAACCAACAACAACAGCGAAAGCTTACATGATAAGTTGATGAAAAATAGAAACTGGCAGCAGCAAACAGTCAGTGTCATTCCACAGCCTGGTATCTATTCCATAAATTCTTAAGCAGCTATAACAGTCTCCATTTTGCAGGTAATGCTGCTAATAGTTTCAACAGTTGCCTTGCCGCTTGCTTCCGCAGCCTCTGCCGTTGCAGCCTTATCTTTCTTGCACTGAAGGTCTTACCTGTGCTTGGTATCCCAACAGCAAACATGCTAGACTGGTTCCCTAATCATAACAATTGTTTGTACGAGAATACACCATATTCATAGCGTCGAAGATCATCATCACTTGATGGAGACATTAGTGAATGAAAGAATACATGAGTTTCATACCTGAGAGAAGTCGAGCAAACAAACCTTGGAAGGGGCATGGACTGTGATGTAGTCACAAAGGCGAGAAATGCACTCATCCAAGTTGAATTACACTGTGAATTCCTGTTCATGCATCCAACTCAAATTCATCAGCTACGTACTTTAACCAATTTCATCAATTCTCAATGGGAATAATGTCATTTAAATCTTCAACTTCTCAGTTTTGCCTATTTAAATCTTCAACTCCGTTTTATCCATTTAAATCTTCAACTTCTTAGTTGACTTTTAAAAAATCCTAAGTTTATGTTGATTTTGTCATTAAATGTTAAACTTAAGATTTTTTTTGAAAGTCAATTAAGAAGTTGAGGATTTAAATGGACAAAACTGAGTTGAGATTTAAATGGGCAAAATTGAAAAGTTAGAAATTTAAACAGTTTTCCCAATTCCCAATCATCCCAAGTTATATACAAGCTAGAAAGAAATGGTACTGTGTCACTATGATGCAGTCACAAAGGCTAGAAATGCACTCATCATAACTTTGACAAAAAATTCAGCATCCTTGCGTATGCGTAGTTAGTAGGCAAAAAGATGCAAACATTGTTTTATGTCCTATCCGTATGCATATTCTAAAATGAGCATGAAATTTTCTATTCACGAAGAGGCAAAATTGAGCAGGACTTTCTGATATTTTTCTTTTATTGATTGCATGTCTGTGTCCCCCCCTCTTGATAAAATATTGCTTTGCACCTTTTAGCCATGGCTCATATCCATTGAAAGGTATATCTACTGTCACGAAAAGGCTATGTGGTTCCCCGTTTCAAGGCACAAGCACACAACACTGTCTCTGTGGTTTCCATCCGGATGAACTTGATGCGTCTTTGTATCGGCTTACATGCATCCTAAATTCAACTGACTTTCAAATGCAACGAATAACACTCCGCTGACACTTGGGTATGTCTAGCAGCTCACTGGTTGTGTTTTTTGTCATTTTCAGGAGATTAAGAGAGTTGTTTCTTATATCTGCGTATTGTTCATGAGTGTGTGATCGAAATAGGCACAATGTTGCTGCTGTATATTGTCCAATATCATACGTTCAAGAAGAAGAACGGAAATAATGTGTACATTCTCAAATTTAAGAAATCATATCAATGGGTTTTTTTTTTTCGTCAAGGAAACTTCAAGATATCATTGAATGATCGTGACGTACCTGCTTACAGACACAGTCACACAGCTGTTCAGGTTCCAACCCATTGACATGGCACCACCTCTTATTATCCTTGACAGGGAACGTTAATGAATGATATTTTTTTACTGCTTCCATTTGTTTAATTATTCGTTGTAATAAAATAAGGAAACTTGGTGGTGGAATGTTTTGTGTTACCTGGGGTTGTGACTGCAAAGGTGTCTTTGAACGAATGATCTACACTAATAATAACGTTACGTCCTCAACACGCCAATAACTAGGAGTTTTTTCCGTCGCTAAAATCATGCTTCTGTCGCTGAAATTGAATGCCCCATAATACCCTCCCCTCTTAATTTATTTACCTTCCATGCCATCACCACATATTAAACCTAGAACTACACGGTGCTCCAAATCACGTTTGCACTAGATCCAAAAATGCAACCTCAGCCGCCGACGCCGCATCCCCTGTACGACGCCAGTTAATTCCACTTACGCCAGTCAACTCAGGCCGCATCACAACAAATAAAATCATGCTCGTCCGATTCCAGTAACATCGGCTTCCTCAAGCGCCACAAAATTATGTCGCGGCCGCA
>JAWWMW010077645.1:0-13282 GCA_035048345.1 Echeveria elegans
GTTGAACAAATAAAAATTATCTAAAATAATACAAAAAAATAAAAATAAAAATAAACATTAAAGATAAATAAGTACTCAAGTGGAGATACGGAAAATATATAAGCAAAAATTGTATAAAATAAAAAGTAAAAAATTTAAAAAATAAACATTAAAATAAAAAATTATGCGGGAAACATTTAGTTTTTAGGGAGAATTGGATGGAAATACGAAAAAAAATTCCGTCGGGACGACGGAGCGTAGCTAGTATATATATATATAAGAATTCAATCCACCACCATACATATCGCGACGGAAATTTCCATCGGTAAAACTACTAATTTTGTTGCTAAAAATAGTTGGAGAATAAGATAAAAAATTTAAAATTAATAAAAAATCATAGGTATAAATTTAAATTTTAAAATTGTGCGGAATACATTGGTAAATTTGAGGGAATCAAATGAAGCCATCAGAATAAAAATATCCTAAAAAGTAAAAAAAATAAAACTAAAGCAATAAACGTTGGGAACAATATGAAGAATCGAACATAGATTTAAATAAAAATGTATGTTCATGCCGCAGTCCCGTCGGAACGACGGACTCACCTCTATTATATATATATATTTATAACTTTGGTCATCAATTGTAATTGTACTAAGAACAACTCATAGTGAAATTTCATTACTTGGTAGTGTCCCAAATTAGTTACTGTTTACGATATATTCTTGTCGTTTCGCTTTGTATTTCTTCTATTTTATTTGGTGCTTCTTCATAATTACGGTGTTGCATCTAACTGTAGATACGTATTATTATCAAAGAATGCGTCCATGTATATATAAAATGAAACAAGGAGCATATACACGATTTTGTTTATAATATATGAGTGTGATACTGTGATATATCATCCATAGTTATATACCGTGATAAATTTGAATCACGATATTCATGTGATTTGTGAATATATGGATTATTGAATACAAAGTTCTCTAATGCATCATTAATGTCATTAGATTGGATCTACACATATCGAAAGGAATCAGATTCAAAACTACCAGTAACTTTGTGTTAAACAGACGCCTATTGCCGCAATTCGTAATTTCAGTTTTGTAATTTTTTTTATTTAGGTTTCATTTGGTTGCGGAAAAAAAGCGAAGCAAAGAAATTTAAAGATAAATAATTTTCTAATAAGAAAGTTGTAAGAAAAATTTAATCTCATTTTGCCTGTTTATTTCATTTTTTTCCTTACAACAAAATACATATTTTATTTTTACTCAATTTTTTTTTTAATATTTCATTTTTTTTCCGCACCCAAACGGACCTTAAATACTTACGCACATAGTCTTAATTTTCTCAAGCAATACAATATGCTTCCGGCGTCCCAAAACGACGTCGTTGTTTGCTATCCTCTAACCAAACTACGTCGTTTAGTGAATTGCTGACGTGCCTCTAATCTCCAACTAACGGCGTTGAGGTATCGCCGATCTGTTTATCTCGCACGCTCTCTGCGTCTCAGGTCGAACCGCTAGCAATTTCTACTGCATCGATCTCGTATCGGATCCTACTGAAACCCGACGCCTCTTCCTCGTAATCGAATATCGCCTCTTCTCCGATCTATTACTTTTTTACTCATCTATCTTACACTCTGGTATTTGAAAACGACGCGGTTTTGTGTATTTTACTCTTTTACAGATCATTCAGGCGCCGATCGTGATTTTTTGTGTACAGTCGCCTTCAGATGAAATCCTCAACGTTGCTCGATATGTTAACTTCACACTTGAAACTTGAAATTGTTATGCAGGTTAGTATTCTGAAAACTAGAAGATGCTTAGGTTTGTGGACATTCAAATTTACTTCGGTGAACATGTTGGTAGCAATGTTGAACAGTTAAGGTGAAGTATGATGATTACGACACTGCTAGACGGTATGATAGGTGGCTGGTTTTTATATGATTCGTTAGGACTCCTATTTCAGTGCTATGGGTGAATTCTTACTGACAAGTGAGATGGTTCCGTTGATTATTATGGAATTATAGCTTCAAAATTTATATCCGAAATATTTATGTGCATCTTGGGTGTTATGAGATTGGTTTTATGGGATATTGGGTAGTAGAGTCTTGTGATAGGAACTACGTGTTAGATTGTTGTTTTAATATGTAGGGGCTTTGATAAATGCTCTCAGAGCCGTTGCACTGGGTGCTCCTGTTGTCTTCCAGCAGGTGTTTTGATACAGTTAAATTCAAGTTTTCAGTTGGCACTTTCCATCTCAAGTTCACCAAGTGCAAAATTTCTGAAAGATCATATTCGTGTATGCAGTTAATTTATCTTTTAAATATTGATTATCTATGGGCATCAGAAGCTGTAGAAGGTGTCAGTAGATTTTACTAATATGCTATTCTAAACTCCGCAATTTGCATCTTTTACATTGGGTTTAAATAAAATTTAAATTACCTGGAGGCAAACAGGTTTTCAGGATGCATGCTACACTTTAAAGTTTAAAGTTAATCAGAGTATGGTTGCCTCTTCAGGCGTACGTTAATATAACAGCATTTGCTCAAGCTTTCTGCCACTTTCTGGACTTCAAACTATTTTGTTGGTTTGCAGGTACCTACCAAAGACACTTCACTGGTCTTTGCTAATTTCATCTTTCAAGGTAAGTGATGAAAGCCCAACTTTGAACTTCTATCCTTTGTCATAATCCGACCGTGAAATTGGAAACCACATATTATATTTTGCAAGTTCTCAGGAGTCTGGAAACCCAGTCAGTTTTGTTTTTTGGAGGGATCTAACAGGATGAAAACAGGTTAAATTTTGGTATGAGTGAGCTCAGTTAGAGAGGATTGTTTCTTGTTTGGCTTATGGGTACACACGTACAATTATTGTTACCTTTACAGTTATAGCTGATAGTTCATTGTATGTGTTAGTCCGCTCTCTCTTTGTATAATCACGCTTTGATAAGTTGCTATGGCTGTGGGTTTCACCCATGTTATGTGGCTCTGAATGCTTCTGTTTTGCATACATGTAGCAAATCATACATGCTAATTATATTCATTTTTAGTGTCATAGTAGTTTGTTCCTGCAGCATGTGTGTTTGGTGCTTCATGGAAAGACTGGCAGCGATTGTTTTCTCGCACAAAGTAAGTTAGTAAAACCTGGTATCCAGATTTTCATGTTAAAAAATTCATTTGTTAGCTTGCGGAAATTTTCTTTTTTAATGTCTTTCATGGAAACCATGTTAATTGGTTATGTTCTTTCAAATAAAAAGATTGACATTTTTTGTATCAGGCCAGTCGATTTGGTTGATTATATGATTTGTGTACCTGCACATGGAGCTGTTGTCGGTTCATGGTTTGGGGCTTGGCCTATGCCGCTTGATTAGGAAAGATCTTGACAGGTGAATTCCATTCTTCATCTGTTGTTTATATTTCTCTGGTGTTGTTGATTGTGTTGTCAGTATATAGAGGTCATTAATGAATCGGAAGTACCTTATTCAGTGTAATGCTTCATGGTTCGCAGGCTTCATAAGATAATTATTTAAAGTTGAACGCAGTTGGGACACACCTCAATTTGTGGTTGTTTATGTATACGTGCTGCGTCATGTTAGTTTATTGCATCTTTATTGATAGTATCAAGCGGACATGTGGGTATATTTCACACTCAGAAAACTCATGATACTTGTACTTATGTTGCCGCATGTAGGAATGGCCATTATGCGTGAGCTATGGAACAATGATCGGGTATGCTGCTGGAATGTTCTTATCATTTGGACTAACTGCCTTGAAAAGTGGAAAGCAACACCTTAAGGACTGATGACGAGCGCTCTTAATCTTGCCCTGTAGTACTTAAGATTTCTGTATGAACATTGATCCGATAGATATAGCCGTGATGTAAATTGTTCAAAAATATGGTTTTTGGTTCTTAGATTAAGTCAGCCCTGAACAACGTGTATCCACTGCTGAAGCTGGTGGAATTTCTGTCTCGGACTCATCATAGTTTATTGCCACGCCGAGTATACGTCCGATTAAGGACTTAACCGCCTTTGGTTTAGTCAGCCAGAATGATGCACTGCACCTCTATAGACTCTAGTCTAGTAGTATATTTCGCACATCACTCAATCGAAATTCGACCAATTCGAAGCCCTCATCGATTGCAGTATTTTGAATTCGGCTCAATTTGTTTATTTTTATTTATAACTAGCGTACTGCCCGTCGTTCCGACGGGAATGCGTCGTCCCGAATGCGCTACCGAACAGGTCAAACACAGGCGTAACTCGATCGACCAATTTTTGAACTCGTGTGATTTGTATATATTAAAACCTTTAATTTTTAATGAGACAGACCGGACCCGTATGTTGTGTGTAAATTTAAAATTTTAATTTTTTTAATTTTCAATGGACCGGGCTGGGCCCGTGTGGTCACGCGAAGGAGAGGAAAGCGATTGAAAAATTAAATAGAGAGGAAGGGTATTTTGGTCAGTTCACATTTGACCGCCCGTTCACCTATTCTATTATATATTAGATAAGTTCTTTTGAACAATGCATAGTTCCATAGTAATCGGAAAACTGTCGAAGTTTCTTTTTTGAAACAAGTCCATAAGCAAAGGTGAACATGAGACGTTCTTTAGAAATTCACCGTCAGTAGCCAAAAATAGGACTCTATATCTTTGATAATGATAGTTAAGGCCTAGGTCGTGATGCCTTCGGTTCTGATACTATTTGAAAATTTAGCATATTCCAGTTCCCACCCTCAGTCAATGAGTTGTGGTGGAACCCAAAATATATTAGACATTAATCTTCAATTTAGGTGATGTGGGACAATTGACTCCAATGGACTCAAGTGCAACTCTCAAGAACGACATAGGACTCAGTTTGCGAGGATATCCAATCACTTTGCACAGCAATGGTCGTTTTTGTTCAGCCAAGGAAATTATTTCCTGTCACACAAAGATAGGAGTTTTCTCCTTCAGGTTTGGTAACTGTGGATACAAGAGATTTAATCACTAATGTGGCCAAGCCGATAAGAGTACCAAAAGCCACAAAGTGGCAGGGGGAGACTATTTCTAAAGGGCATAAGAACTATGAACTTTTTGCTTAATTTACAGCTCGGAATAAGGTCTGTGTTTTTACTTCAGAAACATACCCCCAAAAAAAAACAGACTTTCGACAAATATTTGTCTTTGGAGCAACAAATATCAATTTTTCTCTCCATCGACGACGTAGGCATTTTGTTGGGAGGCCTGCTCCAGCAGTTTCAGTTGATCTGAAAGCATCAGCATTTGTTCCTAAGGAAAAACTTTGGACAAGATTTCCACCAGAGGGATCGAAAAATACCCCGCCGCACCAGTCCTGCGAATTTAAATGGAAGGACTATAGTCCTGTTGTTTTCAGGTTCTCCTTCTTTTACACTAATCTTTTTTGCAGCAAGTATCTTCATATTTCTGTGTAAAAAAAAGTAACTGATTACCCTTCACACAGGACTTTGAGGAAGCTGTTTAAAGTAGATGCAGCTGACTACATGTTATCGATTTTGTGGAAATGATGCACTTCGCGAGTTATCTTCTCCCGGTAAAAGTGGATGTTTTTTTCTATTTGACAAACGACGATCGTTACATGATAAAGACTATGAAGAAAGCAGAAATGAATGTAAAGACTACATATCCTTCTTCTTCTTTTTTTCCACCATTGAAGATTTTGCATTATTTCTTTAGGTTCTTTTAAGGATGCTTGCGCCTTATTACAACCATGTCCGAGCATATGAGAACACATTAGTCACGAAATATTATGGTTTGCATTCTGTCAAGTTAACAGGTGCTGTGCAAAAAGAAGGTAATATTTGGCATGTCTGAAAATAACTAATGAAATATTCATATGACTAATGAAACCTGTTTAGACTGTACAGGTCCGATTCATCATCATGGGAAAACTCTTCTGTTCAGACTACACAATCCACAGGCGCTACGATCTAAAAGGCTCTTCACTTGGCAGGTCCATAGACAAACCGAGTGTGACATTGATGAAAATACCATTCTCAAAGATCTTGACATCCTTAACTACGTACATTTTTCGACTTCAAAAATCATGGTTCCAAGAATTTCGTAGGTGTGTTTGAAAACCAGTACGTTTTTTCTCAGTTAGGAAATCCGGTTAGACGATGAAAAAAGAAACATTTTCAATAATTGTTAGCAGTCCTCACGAACTGTGAGCTCTTTTTTCAAACCCATGAAATCAACACATACAGTCCCGTGAAATCAAACCCATCGAAAGGAGTCCTCACGCACTTAACGGTTAAACACTAACTGTATACTCTTTCCGCGTCAAGCTGACATAAAATGTATTTTTCCAAAAGCCAAGAAAATTCATTGCCTTAATCTGTGCTGCACTGCAGCGGAGAAAAATGAAACCACGCCATGTCTGTCAAGAGCAAATTCATTCACAAGTTTTTTTTCTTCTTCTTTCTGATACGTGAAGGTGGGCTAGTATCAAACTGGGATCAAACATGCCGGCGAGAATAGAGAGGACTTTAAGAAGATACAATGAGTTTGGGGAGCAACAATTGATCGGTGAACCCGTAGGAGAAATGTATGAAGTTGTGATGTTTTTTTGGTATCATCGACATACTTCATGACTACGATATTACAAAAAAAGGTGGAACATCTATGCAAGTCTATTCAGTACGATGCAAACTCAGTTTCAGCAGTGGATCCTCGATAATATTCTAAGAAGTTCAGAGACTTCATGTACAACGTTTTTACAGAAGACAGTTGAAATTTGAGTACATAACGCATGAAACATTTTCAGAGTCAGCCAGACCATGTTTTTTCGACAGGGCAACATATTTACGAATGTGTTTACACACTTCAGTTTTGTTGGTTGTTAGAAATTTACTCAAGTGCATATATGTAACTTTCTGCAAGGTATTCCCAGTCTCCAAAGAGCCAAATAACCTGAATTTTTTTGCACTGAGAATGTGTTTCTGCCATCGTATTAAATAGTTCATTTTTCGCGATAATATCGTCAAATTTAATTCATTCATTTTCTCGAAAATCCTGGATATCCATAGAGAAATTAAAACAAAATCTTTATATATAAAAAAACGTCAGCATTACTCGACAGTCGACACTAGACTAATCTCAGCAGAATCTTTTCAATCCTACTAGAAATTTGCATTACTCGACACTAGACTAATCTGTAATTTCTAAACACATATTTGACTATATCTCCGGTCAATACCTCATCGATCATAGACCTATATTTGAACTTTTCCCGAACATTTTAAAAGCAGCTTCATACGAATGTGTCAAGAAATCGACTACCTACTCTTAAAGCGAAGTATTTAGTAAGTGTACTTAAGAAGTTATCTATCCATAAACTCCTGCGCAATTTCTTAAATCAGTTCATTAAGACATTGCTGTTCTGACTTGACTCCAAAACTATATATTGTGTTAATGCAGGCAGCTTTTCTTTTTACAGTGGTGGGGTACTACAAGTTTCCTGGGTATTATAGCTGGACAGTTTCCTGGGTGTTTAGGTGTGGGAAGTGTCTCTCCTGGGTAAGCCTCAGGTTCAGAAAACTGCTGATTGTGCAATATTGTACTGATGTCTGTATCCTGTTCTTGATAAAGTATCTTACCGAGGCTAGGTTAATTATTTGAATTTTTGGCATAATTTTGAAGATAATTTACTCAAAAACCCATCATTATATGCTAGGGTAGGCTACTTCAGGCCGCTATCGGTGGATTTTTGACATTTTTTTCCTGATTACCAGGACAGGATTGCAAGACATGAAACAGCTCACTTTCAAGGTAATTTGATCGAAACATAACACATCATAAAATGACAAACCGTTCGACTGTTATGAGTCTCTCTTTTCTTTTCTTATCTTATCTTTTTTTTTTCGTCATCTGTAATTTACATACATCTTATCTCAGTTGCATACTTGCTTGGCCTTCCTATACTGTGGTATTCACTGGACTGGATGTTGGTTGGTTATGAATCTTATAGATCAAAGACTGGAAAAAGTGATATATAGCGGCCAGCTTGATGCTAAAGAATTTAACAGGCTGGCTGTAGTAGCAATAACAGGACTGCTGCTGGACTTGACTATGATAAAGTTGCTGGTTCACGTCCGCAACTCTTGTTTACTTCAGTCATCATCTCTCAGCAAAACCAATGTAACTGATTCAACTCCGTTCGATAATATGTTATATCCATTTATATATAAATAGGAGCAAGCCATCTTTAAGCAAGGAACAGCAACAGAATCTCACGCGACGGGCCGTAAGCCAAAACTCAATCAACCTATTTCTGTTGGCATATTAAAATGAAAAAAGAAAAAAAGAATTCACATAACAGATGTTTGTTAAATTGCTGCAGGTTTTGTTTTGCGGCATCGTTATTGAGAAACAACAACGTGAAAGATGGATGCATCGAGGCCCTCGAGAAGGCTACTTAATACTGATGCACAATGTAACTTACAATACACGTACAGAACAGAACAGAGAAAAATGGTATTCAAAACAAACTACAAATACATTTATTTTCTTTTGTAATTGTTTTTTACGAGTCAAAAGTATATTTTTTATGAGAAAAAGCTTCATATTGATTTACGAAGCTACGTCGTTCAGAGAATATTTACATGAAACGACGTCAGTTCGAAACTAAAGGCAGTAACAAGGCGAGGAACAAGCGACGGAGCCGACGAGCGAGAGAAAAGATACGACGCGTATCGATACCGTCGATCGCGGAGGGAACGCAGCAGATGTACTGCTGCTACACCAGACCCCGCTGCCTGCTTTCGGATCTATCCACCGTCACAATCATTCCACGTCAACTCCGATTGCCGGTAAAAATCTCATCCGTGGAAGTGACGACGCTGCATCAACGAACAATGCGTTTTGTAGTTTCGGCGTCTTTAGGATTTCCGATGCAATTGAATTGGACCGTCACTCATCGTCATATCCTTACACTAAATTTCATCGCTTCAGCTGTTAGCTTTCCGCCTTTTTGAGCTTAGCAAGTGTTTCAGTTTTTGTTTCAAATTTTCTAGTTATTTACATAGCCTTACACATTCGTGGTACAGGTCGTCGTGGCTTCTGCCTGGTTGTTCTTCTCTGCGATTCCGGCTCTTCTGGTAAATCTGAAATACAGAAGTTGTAACATTTAAGTGGCTGCGTCATTTTTGAAGCTTGTCACTTGTTGAGTTTAGGCGTTGAGGAAAGTATGTGAATCACTAGAAAATCAATTGAATGTTGCAAGGAAACAACTAACTGAAGACATGGCAGCTGCCCGCTTGTCTGGAATGGAGATCGGTGATTTAACTATGGAGCTCAGCGATTTGGGGTTAGCTCCAGCTAAAGAGCAATGCTCTTTTTGTTAAGAAATGCCACGCGTCATAGTGGTTTATTGGTTGGTAACTAGGTAACTTTCCTTACGACTGCGGTTGGTGTTTTGTTGCAGTCAGGAGATAACGCACACACGCTTAAAAAGGGAACTGATGTGGCCCGTCTTGCTGAGGAGAAGTTGAGGCAATTTGCTAGCCTGTTTTCAACAGGTTGTGTTTATGACTTTTAACACCGAAGTATATTTATATACTTAGGTTTTGGACATAGATGAACGACTTCTTTTCTTACAGGAATGGGGGCAAGGGTGCAAACAGACATTGATGACAATTACCCACAGTTAGCGAAATCTGTCAGAGGTATGAAAGAAGGGATAGTCAAAAGCCGGTCTTCCTTGCAGATGTTGATCTCCTTCACTTATTACCTTAGGCTTATTAGGAACTTTGTAGCCACTAAAACTAAGAACAACACAAGATGATTTTTCCATATGGGTTTACATCTTCATGTCACTGACTGTGTTGTTGGAAAACAATTTTCCGGTATCTCGGGTTGTCCCTAGGCACTGCACATTGTAGCTACCAGTCGCTATTATGTATATATGACTTATTTTTGCGAAGAAAATTTTCGTTTATTTTAGTAACATTACAAAGACCATATTATCCTCTGGTGTTTCTTCAATGCCATACGTCCAGGAAGGCGTAAAAATTAAAATCCTCGTAGATAAATGGCTTAGATAAATACAAATCCGGAATCAGTGACATTACCTCCACTTCCGCACTATATAATATCAGTGCAGAGTATAGTTAAGAATAAGTTTTCGAGGATCAAGCAATTAGATCTTACAAAAAGAGCTGGTGTCCGCTAGTACCCACTCAAAGATTTCATACTTTCTAAATAACTCTGCAGTTGAAATAAAGACGCTTAGCAGATTCCTTGAAGTTGGGAGCCATCGAACATTGCTAGAGACTGCAAATTACAGTCTGGTATACAGCTCATGACAAAACAGTGGGGAAATTAGCTCTCTTCTGTTTCTAGAAACCAAAACAGCAACATAATGTCAGATATGTTATACATTATAATCAGTGCTAAAGGAGACAACAGCATCTGCTTGATTATAGGATGTAAAAAGAATGTTAAAACATTGATAAGTCATGTCAGAGTTCCTTAGAGTATGAATATATCTTCCCAAATCCAGTTATATAAGAATCGTAAGGTAACAACTTTGAATGATCCGGAAATATAAACTCTGAGAAAGATTAAACTAGCACACTGTTTAGACGGATGCTTAAAATATTTTCCAAGTCATTTGAAAGGTAAACTGATACTTGAAAACCAATGTAGAGGATGGGCCTTGGATGACTCTGTTAAATTTTCAGTCACTAAATTTTTACATAAACTACTAGTTGAAATCCACATACAATGATTTCAAAAGATGAAACTGTAGTTAATCAGTCAGTGAACTTTAACAGTAATATAAACTTGTGTACTACTAAATGAAAAACCATAAAATGCATACCATTTATTGCTTCCATATTATCTTCCTTCTCCTTGAAGACACCAAGAGGAGAACCACGGACAGAGAGAAGCATTTCACCTTTCTTAGGCAGCCTTAAGGTCTTGGGCGTCAAGCCGATAGACATTCTGTGATTGGTCACCTGCAGTGATAATAGCGTACAGTTTCAAAATAACAACACCAAATCGTATTCAAGTAATACTCAATATTATAGTGTAAACTTTATTGCATAAATCATCCTGGTAACAGATCAAATTTCGCTACTGAACTCAAACGATTCAACTATATAAGATAATACTATAAATGACACAAAAGAAAACAAACCCCAGGGGTCTGAAGGCCATCTTGGAAACCAATTGTCCGTGATCGAGTACCAGAGGGCAGCACATCCATAACCTGCAGCATTTTTATTTTCCATAATTTTTTCATTCAAATAACGAACAAGGATATATAATGAATCAAAATAGTGTTCATATTCCAATCATCAGTTAACCAAATAAATGAATGGTTGTCAACATAGCATACAGATTGGTCAACGCCAGCCATGGAAATGTGCCGCAAAATAGATTCATGTGCATCATTCGTTCCAGCAGGAAACTCAGTCTTCCAACACACATCAAGCTCCTCACCTTGCCCATTTCCAACAACGCGCAAATTGGAAAAATTTCCATCAAAGTATTCGAGTAACCGAGTTTGCAATTGTTCATTAGTGAAGTAAGATCGTAGCAGCCGTAACGAAGTCAGCAGTCTATTAGTCTCTAAATCACGTAATGCCCTAATTGCTGCCACTTGATTCTCAACTACAAAATCAACAAAAACGACAAAAACGTCTTAAAAATCGAATTTTACAGCTACGCGTCCGCCGTATCGATATATGTATGTACGTATACCTTCATGGTTGATAGCGTCCGGCATTTCAAATCGGCGGAAAAAAGCCCTAGAAATGTAAAGGAGTGAAATCGGACGCAAGAGAAACCAATTTTGGATGAGATTTTGGCGACTGAGTGGAACAGATCGGAGCTTGACTTGATGGAGAAATTCAAAATCGATCGAGCGGTTCGATTACGCTTCTACTGCTCTCTTCTCATCTGTAATTTTTATTTATTTTTTATTTAAATAAACAAATAAAAGGGAGGAAGAAGGTAAAACTTAAATGGGCCCGCTTCGGCCCAGTAGGAAGCCGAGCGGGCATGGATGACGTCATGACAATTTTTTTATTTCGAATAAGTTACCGATTTTTAATAAAAATATAGTTATTAATATCAGGAAATTATTGTAAATTCCTGGCTTGACGAAAATTGAATTTTTTTTAGGAACATCACCATTTCAAAATTTCAATTACTTATTTTGGGTACCCCAAATTTGATCGACAGGGAGAGGGATAGCGTAGGGTTTTGAATTGAATAGCATTAAGAATTACTCCTTCCGTGCCATTTTAAAGATCTCATTTGGTAGTTGGCGCGATTTTTAAGAAAATTATGTTATGTGAGATAAAAGTAGGAAAGAAAAAGAGTGGAAAGTGAATAGATTGGAGAGAGAGTGTAAATGTGAGTGAAAAAAATTTCCATATAAAGAAAGGGAACTTATATTTTGGGACGCCTAAAAAGAAAATGGAATCTATAAAATGGGACGGAGGAGTACATGATGATAAGGAATCTGGAATCCAAGTCCCCATTGAAACAGCAACACCATCTTTATATCAAATCCCATCTAATCCACTTTAGAGATTCCAAATTAGTATTTATGTAGTATCAAATTCATGGTATTATATATATATATTTAATACTTCTACTAAATACATGCATGTGTATAAAAATAAAATGACAAAGTTGAGATTTACTCGAATACACCATTTTTATTATTATTCAAGAGTACACCATCTTAATTTAGTGCACTCATGCACCATCATTTGTATGTTAAAAATCAATAGAGAGATTTTATTCACATCATTTAATATAACATTTGATTTGCACATCACGTACTTCATCACGTGTCTTATCTGTATTGCTGTATTTGTATTAAATGGTGATTCACGGATGAACCAAATTAACGTGGTGCATCCAAGTAATTTTTGAGACAGTTTGAGTTTTCATGTTTATAAATAATTCACCATTCCAAGTTCATTCAGTTGTATATATAAAAAAAAAAAGTTCATTCAGTTGATTTTAATTTAAAAAAATATTCAGATAAAAGGTTAGGTAAGAGCTCACCACTAATTTAGCAAAAAAGCTCTTGAATTTATGAGTTAAGTGCACAAAATCACCATAAAATATTTTTTTACTTAACTACATATATAAAATATAAAGTTAACAAATGATCACATTTGTTAATATAGAAAACTAGCATACCGCCCGTCGTTCCGACGGAATGCGGCGGAAACAATAACTTGTTACCCTATTTTTATTATTCGTCATTCCGAATGCGCAATCGAACCGTTCAAATAATAGTTCGCTGTGCAAGC
>JAWWMW010077654.1:0-13282 GCA_035048345.1 Echeveria elegans
CAAATCCAGCACCGCCTGCCAGTAAAGAAGTATCAGCTCTCGCCACTCAAGTTCTTCAGCGTCCAGGTGAAATCAAGCATCAAGACGTTCGCCGGTGCCAAACACAAGAATCAAACCTTCAACATTCCAATGGGATAAAGTCATCGCGATCCTCACTGGAGAAAAGAAACTATCAAATGTCCAAGTGAGATCAAGTCATCAAGACCCTCGCCGACGTCAAACATAAACTCAACAACGTCCAAGCGAGAATAAGTTACTAAGACCCTCGTCGACGTCAAAGACAAAACCAACAAATAGCTTTCTGACTCTAGTGGGATCAAGTCATCGCGACCCTCACCGGAGAAAAGAAGCGATCAAACGTGCCAATGAGATCAAGGCAACAAGTCCCTCGCTGACATCAACTCAAATTCAACAAACAACAACAAATCGTAGAATCAGAGGACGAATAGAGATTGTAACCGCAACTTGCGAATCAAAAAATACAAGAGAATATTTGTCTCCTTTATTTTATATTCATTATAAAATTTTGGACGTTACAAATTTTGGAGAACCCTACGTGAAATCTCTACCTCTCATCTTTACGGTACAATGGAATACTGTAACTCAACAAAGTCTGCTCAGCCGACCAGTCCTTCCACTCCAATGGGCTTCTGCCGCAACATCCACTGCTACTTTTCCTGACACAGCTCCATCCGGTGTCTGCACTAGAGCAATGACAAAGAAGACGACCATCAACGCAGCTGCTACTAGTTTGCGAACCGTCCAAGTGCCAACAAAGGTGTGCACATACACCATCTCCTCCATCATGGCGGCAACCGAAGCCATCATTGCTTCAAACTCACCAAAGCAGCGGGGAAACGCTCAAGCGACAAAAATAGCTTCGTTAAACATGAAGGTGGCTTCTCCAAAGATGATGGAAGTGTCCAAACCCAACTGTGAAGCTTCTGTCCTTACCGTGGGTGCTTCAATCATGGAGGAACAAATGCAGGAGATGAGGAAGATGCTCGAAAAAGTCTTGAAAGACAATGAAGAGAGAAACAAGAAGATAGAGGATCTTCAGAAAGAAGTAGTCAGTCTTGACAAACTGAAGATTGACGAAATCGCTCCAACAATCACGCCTGAAGATGGTAAAGAGGACAAAACAACCTCTAAAGAAATCGTCAAAGCTGAAGACGTCTCATGCATTAAAAACCAATTGGAAGTATTGATTGTCAATGTAATCAAAACCCAGCTTATCGGTAACTTGACTTGTGGTGCACGGTACACCAAGCATTACAGCTAATGTATCGACAATCTACGCATGCCACAGGGATACCAACCACCAAAGTTCCAGCAATTCGATGGCAATGGAAACCCCAAGCAGCATGTGGCTCACTTCGTGGAGACATGCAGCAACGCTGGCAAGGAGGGTGATCTGTTAGTAAAACAGTTTGTTCGGTCCTTAAAAAGCATTGCATTCGACTGGTACACAGACTTGGATGCAGAGTCAATCAACAGCTGGGGGCAGATGGAGGATGAGTTCTTCAATCAGTTCTACAGCACGAGGCGTGTCATCACCATGAGTGAGCTTACAAACACGAAGCAATGACAAGAGGAGCTGGTGCTTGGTTACATCAACCGATGGCGAACATTGTGCTTGGAGTGCAAAGACCGCATTAGCGAGACCTCTACAATAGAAATGTGCATCGATGGCATGAACTGGGAGCTGTTGTACATCCTCAAGGGCAACAAACCCAAAAGCTTTCAGGAGTTGGCTACACGTGCTCACGACATGGAGATAACAGTGAAAGAGCATAAACATAATAACACATCTTCGTCAAAATCATTCAGCGAAATGGAGCATGAAGAAATCGACAAAGCTTCCCGAAGCTTCCCTGAAGAAGCCATGGTTGTCTCAACCAACAACATTTTTCGTAAAAATGTTGCAATAGAAGATTTCAAACATGACAAGTACATGCTAAAAGAGCTACTAGCCAAAATGTATCCCTTCCCAGACTCGGATCTGCCAAGCATACTAGATGATTTGTTGGAGAAGAAGATTATTCACTTGCCAGAAGTAAAACGTCCTGATGAAGTCAACATGACCAACCATCCCAAATATTGTCGCTATCATAGAATGATTAGTCGCAATATTGAAGATTGCGTAACTTTAAAAGAGCTTATTATGAAGCTGGTTAGAGAACGAAGAATTGTGCTAGATGGTGATGATATTGTAAAAACAAATCACATCACAATAACAACTTGCAACAATCAACTCCAGAAGCCACATGAATGACGGGGGCAAATGATCCAGTTTGGCAATCTTCCACCAGTAGCAGTTTGGGTTCAAAAGCCATTAAATTTTCCAAAGTCAACAATTCATGATCTGCATGATGCACCGCATAACCAAAAAGCAGACAATGCTGAAGGATGGACCGTGGTAACTCGAAAAAGATCAAGGAAACAAATAAAACTTCAGCCACAAACTGTTCCTCGTAGAAGAAAACGCGGGGGCAACACAAGATCAAAACATCAAAAGGCAAACACAACATCAGTGGCGACAAAGAAAGAAAACAAAGAGGCCGAAACACTTCGAATTAAAGTTTTGGCCGTTAAAATGCCACAACAACAAACTCTTCAAGGAATCGCTAAAGCACCAAATGCACAAGCACACCCGTTGAAAGAAAAGTTGGCCACCAATCCGATAGCGCAGAGACCGGGTTAAATTAAGAATTGAAATCCACTGCTCCTGAGCAAGAGCATAAACTGCACAAAATGCTCCTGAGCAAGAGCATAAACTGCACACCACGCTCCTAAGGAAGAGCATAAACTGCCCATCAACGAACTACGCCGGCTTGATCTTGCAAGTTACAATTCTTGTCACTTCTCAAGTACGTAGACAACTTGACGAAAGTGCAGCCACCACCAAACAAATCAACCTTATAAGCAAGAGGACAAAAGGCAAAATCAACCTCCCAAACAAGAGAATAAAAGGCGAATCAACCTCCTAAGCAAGAGGATAAACGACAAAACAAAAAAAATGTACACTCCTGATCCGCAAGAGTATAAACTGTGAATGACTATACAAAAAAACACTTTCTGTTTGGGAAAAAAAATCAAAAGCCAAAAAAAAGAAAAAAAAAAGTGGTTTTCTTGCCCGATGGAAAATGTTTATTTTTGGAGTTTGGATAGCTGAAATGTTTGTTCTGGGATCCAAACAAGTTGCCTTTCGTCAAGTTGGATAACAATGAAAGGACGCACACTCAAATGTGACGCTCTTATGACACAGTTTGACACTCACACAATTTTGAGTCAACCGCCAAGTCGGACAATGACAGGATGATTCAGTAAACAAATGACGCGGATGGTTTTACGAGAAGTCTGACATTCACAAAAAACTCAAGTCATTTACTCATGACCTCGTCGCACGAAAACACCGATAAATGTTGTTGCGCCACATGGTCATAAGGGGGCAATTTATAGGCATTAAAAAATTCAATAATATTATTTAAATTAATTTTGAATTTTGGAATTAATTTACTTTGATTATTCGGGCCGGCCCAAAAGAAGTTAACTTGCTGGGCAAGTTGGAGCCCAATCCACTAAAAGGCCCACTACCACAAAATTCTAGCTCATAAAAACTCTATAAATAGAGTGTTTGAGGTCTCAGGACAATTGAGAGGAGGAGCACAATTGAAGAGGAGCACAATTGAAAAGGAGGAGAAGCAGCCTCCTCCGTCTCCCAAGCAGGCACGTCAAAGCTGAGCAGGCAGGGAACAGACGCGTCAAAGCCGAACAAGCCCCTTCCACAAGCAGCCACGTCAAAGCCGAGCAGGCAGGTTAGAATGGCACGCCGCACTTCAAGAAGCCACATCAAGCAAAGCAGGCACGTCTCCGCAAGCAGACACGTCAAAGCAGCAGGCATATCTCCGCGGAAAGCAGCCTCCTCCAGCCGCAAGTAGCAGGCACCTCTAAAGTCGAGCGGGCTCCTCAAAGCCAAGCAAGCAGTACCAGGCACCTCGAAGTCGAGCAGGCTCCTCGAAGCAAAGCAAGCGCCACTCCACCAATCACACACGTGAAGAAAAAGCAGCCACCTCACACAAGAGAGAGCAGCCATCCGAACCGAGAGCCGCTGCTCCTGTTTTGAGTTGCTACACTAGTGTGGACATTCAGAATTTGCAGAGTGGGAGCATTCAACACTTTCAGAAGAATTCCCAGAATCCAAAAGAAGAGTGAAGAAAGTCTGAGCCACGCCTTCAGTTTTCTTGCATTCAACAAGTGCGCCAAATCCAACACCGACTGCCAGAAGAGAAGTGTAAAACTCTCGTCATTCAACACGCTGCAACGTCTAAACGAGAACAAGTCACAAAGACCTTCGCCGACGTCAAACAAAACTCAACAACGTACATGTGGAATCAAGTCACAAAGACCTTCACGGACGTCAACACAAAAGTCAAACTTTTCAAAAGTCAAAGCGAGAACAAGTCATCAAGACCCTCACCGACGTCAAACAAAACTCAACAACATCCAAGTGAAATCAAGTCATCAAGACCTTCACCGACGCCAAACACAAACATCACTTTGCCTCCAGCGAGATCGAGTCATCGCGACCTCGCCAGCGTCAAACAAAACTCGATCACCAACGTCCAGGTGGAATCAAGTCATCAAGACCCTCACCGACGTCAACTACAAAAGTCAAACCATTCAACTTTCCAGCGGGATCAAGTCATCAAGACCATCGCCGACTTCAAAGACAAAACCAACAAACAACTTTATGACTCTAGTGGGATCAAGTCATCGCGACCCTCATCGGAGAAAAGAAACGATCAAACGTACCAGTGAGATCAAGTCAACAAGACCCTCGCTGACGTCAACTCAAATTCAACAAACAACAACAAACTGTAGAATCAGTGGACAAATAGAGATTGTAACCGCAACTTGCGAATCAAAAATACAAGAGAATATTTATCTCCTCTATTTTATATTCATTATAAAATTTTGAACGTTACGCTGGTTTACTTATATTTTTCGGATATGTCATTTGAGTATATGGTTGGTTTAGACTTTAGAGTAAAAGAGTTAATGTAATGTAAGCTGTCACGTTGATCAATTCATAATTAAAAAAAAAAAAAGACGAGCAACAAAAGTAGGTAGGTTTAGGAGGTCACGGCGACATCGTGAAGTCATTCAGATTTGGTTAGTTGGCCGATAAAAGCGACCGCGACTCAATTTCATGACTTGAGTATTTCAGTTGGTTTTGGAAATTTTAGTTATGTACATAAGTTGATTTGTCAAAATTATAATGTTTGTATAGGTGATTTACGGAAACGTAATTGAACAAAGTGTACATCAGAATGCCATAAATCATTGCTACGGCTACGAACAGTTACAAAACTGTAACCCTAATTGATCCAAAAAGAATACATTCAAACCAACCTCCGGTTTGCTAACTACAATAGCTTGTGAGTTGTCCTGGGAATGTGAGGGAGTCACCATCATTGTACAGAACATCTAAAATATGTGTCTGATTCAATAATCGAAGCATCAGCATTTGTGGAGAAACGGTTGCAGCATGCTCCATTTGCATCGTTCCAGCTGCCTGTCACAACCGCTGTCTTCTTTTGTTACTCCATGCTCTTTTATCTAGCATCCTACTGATGTGTTCTTTTCTTCGACCTGCATACATATCACAAGGAAAATAACTTTACATATGTGTTAGTATTATAATATCATAACTGAGTTTGCAAGTTTGTCTACTTTTCACAATAGCCAACGAAATGTGGAAAAACCTAATAAAAAATAGGAATATGGAAGCGAAAAATGTTAGTCATTTATAGCAGATGCTTCAAAACATTGCGAAGTTGTTTTTCACAGAAGTGGTTCGCATGCATGGTGTTCCCAAATCTATCACATCAGATCGAGATATCAAGTTTTTATCTTATTTCTTGATCACATTATGAAAAATGTTCGAGACAACACTCAATAGAAGTTTTAAAAGCACACCCGAAACAGATGATCAAACTGAGTTGACGAACAACACATTGGGAAATATGATTCAAAGTATTTGTGGAACAAGTCTAAACAATGAGATTTGACGTCACCCCATGTGCAGTTTGCGTACAACAATGCAGTTCATTCAGCTACAGGAAGATTGCCATTTGCAATGGTGTATACATTGATTCCCAAACATGTTGTTGATTTGATGAAGTTCCCTAGTGGTCATGGAGTAAGTGTGGGTGCTGAGAAGATGGTCAAAGATACAATAAAAGTGAAGGACGAGGTCAGAGCCAACCTTGAAGCTACTGGACAAAAAAACAAGGTTGCTGCCGACAAAAGCGTGAGGTGAAGAGGTTCAATGTGGGATATGATGTTATAGTTTTCTTGCAGAAAGAGATTTCTAATAGGCACATACAAAAAAGTATGGACCGTGCAAGATAACACGAAAAATCAAGGACAATGCTTACGTGGTAGCATTACTAGATAGCAAGAACATTTTCAACATTTCCAATGTTGGTTATATATACAATTACCATGTTGATGAAGGGCTTTATCCTGAAGGGAACTCGGGCTTGAGTTTTTCTGAGGTGAAGGAGACTGATGCATGAGCCCCATTAAAATTTTGACCCAACTTAGTTTTATTGTTGTCCCAGGTCGACTAGTAAGCTATAAGTTACATTTTTCTTCTTATGTAAACAACTAGTTTTATTGTTGTAATAATTATTTAATTATTTAATTAATTTTGACACTTATCTTGTTTATTACTCTTTAATTGTAATTAAATTTATTTTAGCGAGAAGCCGAGAATCCAAATCCTTTACATAACATTGCACTTGGTATGCTTCTGCTACGTCATATATCATCATCTCGAATCTCGATATTTGGAGACTTCTTTCATCGCATTACGTAATTCGTTTTAAGAAAGTTCTCTATTTCGGCGCGATTTATTAGTAAAAAGTTACAAGTATCTGGGACAGATTAGCTGGAACAGGGGATGAAACTTGGGATGAGCGGGGGATCCAATAACTAGCTTCCCTTTGTAGGGTAGTTCGTTGTTTATATGGGAGTAATTTGGGTGTAAGCTTGCATCCTTCTGTAAGTCTGAAATGATGCTACTGAGGAAGGAATCTGTTTGCCATAATAATCTGATTGAGTCATAAAATCCATGATGAGCCTGGTTTAAGGTGATGCTCAAAATTTCTGAGTTAGAAATTCTTGTAAGAGCATCCGCGGCATGGTTTTCCTTTCCCGCTTTTTATTTTATCACAAATGAATATTCCATAAGTTTAGAAAGCCACATGTGCTGAAATGGGGTAGTTACCTTCTGCTCAAGAAGATATTTCAGACTCTTCTGATCAGTTTTAATAGTGAAAGGCCTGTGTGCCAGATAAGAATTCCAGGTTTGGACTGTGTGCACGACAGCTAACAGCTCATTTTCGTAAACAGATAGGGATTGGTGTCGAGGTCCCAATGCTCTGCTTATAAAAGAAATTGGGTGGTGTTCTTGCATTAAAATCGCGCTTATACCAGTATTGGAAGCATCAGCCTCGATAATAAATTCCTTTTGAAAATCAGGTAAGGCCAGAACGGGGGGGAGAAGACAGGGCAGTCTTGAGGTTAACAAATGTTGCGTCGGCTGAATCTGTCCAAGCAAAGCCATTTTTTTTAGTAAGTTGGTCAAGGGGCGAGACAAGACACTATATCCACGAATGAATCTCCTGTAGTAATTGGCTAAGCCCAGGAAGCTTTGAAGCTGCTTTTGAGTCCTAAGTGTAGGCCAGGATATGACTGCCTCTATTTTTGCAGGATCTATCTTGACCCCCTCAGCAGAAATTAAGTGCCCCAGGTAAGCAATTATCTTTGCTCCAAATGTACTTTTAGACCGCTTCAGTAGCAGATTTTCTTTGCGTAGGATTGAAAAGACTATTTGCAGGTGCTCAATGTGGGAATCCCACGTTTGACTGCAAATAAGAATGTCATCAAAAAATATCAGGAGGAATTTGCGTGATATACCTCTGAAAATATGATTCATTAAACTCTGGAAGGTGCAAGGGGCGTTGCTTAATCCGAAGGGCATGTCCAGGTACTCATAATGGCCAGAGTGTGTTTTGAAGGCTGTCTTATAGATGTCCTGTGGTGCCATTCGCAACTGATGGAATCCTGAGCAGAGGTCAAGTTTAAAGAAATACTTTGAACCGCCCAGTTCGTCCAAGAGATCTTCTAACAAAGGGATGAGGTATTTATCTTTAACAGTTTGGCTATTTAAGCCTCTATAATCCACACAAAGCCTCATGATCCATCTTTCTTTTTAGCTAGAACCACAGGGGAAGCATATGGACTGCTGCTATATTGGATGATTCCATGCTGAAGCATTTCATCAATTATTTTGTCAATGGCATTTTTTTGCAACAAGGAGTATCTGTAGGGGCGCTGACAGATTGGGTTTGAACCCTCTAATAAAGATATTGTGTGGTTGAATTCATCTCTGAATGGAGGAAGTGAGGTAGGGGGATTGAAAAGGTCAGCAAAGGACATGAGTAAGTCCATCAGTACAGGGTCAGTGTTCATATCATTTCCACCAGCAGCGAAGTGAAAAAGGTAACTGTCCAAAGTAGGGGATTTGGAGTCTTTAATTCCACTGATTTGTAGTAGAGCAATTTGAGCACCTTTGATGATGAGCTTGTTGAGGCTACTGCTCTTAATCAGCTTGCAGTCAGTTTTGGTGACTCCACACAGAATATGCTTGTTTCCATTCAGACTGAATTCCATTCTTAGGTTGGAAAAATCCCATAATATAGGCCCTAAGGTAATAAGCCATTGGACCCCCAACACCATGTCACAGCAGTCTAGTGGCAAAGTTCTGATTTCAGTGGTGAAGACATTCCAACAGAATTCCTTACAGCGAGATGTGGATAACATGTCATTACCATTGACAGTAGAGACTCTGACTGGTTGGACTGGTTCCAGTGTGCATCCCAGTTCTTTTGGCAAATTTAAGTCTAAAAAGTTGTGTGTGCTGTCATTATCAATGAGAATGTGCAGCTTCCTTTTGCCATATTGATCCATAACTCTCATACAGTGAGAAGTTGCAATGCCTTCCAAAGATTGAGGGAGATAATTGGTGTAGACTCCAGGGTTTCCTCATTACATTCATCTGGAAGACCTATTTCCTCAGTTTCTAAAAGGTCAGTTTCCTCAGCATCTATGACAAATATTTGTGACCCTTTGTGTTTGAGATGATGACTAGGAGAGTACGTTTCATCGCAGAACATGCAGAGGCTCTTAGAACACATGTCGTGCATTTCTTCATAAGAGTAGCGTCTATGCGGTTTGCGGAAGGTGTGGTATTGGTCGGGGCAGGGTGTTGTAATGGTTTGGGAGTTTCAGGGGTAGGTAGGAAGGGCTTGTGGATTGGATGAGTGTTATATTTGTTGTAAGTAGTAAAGGATGGTCGAGTAGTTTTAGGAGGTGTGTGATGTGGAGAGGATTCATGCAGTCGTGAAATGCGAGCTGCCTCAGCCACAGATTTAACAGGGAATTGTCAAACATGAAATGCAAGGTGAGGTACCAGGTTTGTTAAGAAAATGCTTAACGCTTGTGAGTCGGACAAGGTCATTCGAGTAAGGGCGCATCGAATTTATCCAAATAGTCATCAACTGAATCAGCAGATTGTTTCAGACCAACCAGTTCTGATAAGGGGTCATCGAATAATTTTCCAAAACGAGCAGAGATATCAAGCACATATTTAGGCCAAGTAGGAAAAAGATGAGAGCGGTTACGCATATAAGTATGATGTCATTGAAGGGCTTTACCCTCTAAATGTAAGCAAGCTAAGCGTACCTTGTGTTCAGCAGGTGTGTTATCCAGGTCGAAGAATTGCTCACATCGATAAATCCATTTGATAAGCATCAAGTCATTGAATCTGGGGAAATCAACTCTGGACAGTCGAGATGCTAACCCCTCATGCAAGTAAGAGTTGCGTTGATGATCCTGGTAATTTCTGAGATGTGTGTCAAGCTCAGTTGCCTCAGGGCGAGGTTGAGGTGAGTCTGTAGTGGGGAGCGGGTCAGATGAGGAGCTACCTGGTCCTGTTGTTGCCTGTTGCTGCTGAGCGACGAAACTTAACAAAATATATCCCTTAATCCGTCGATTCTGTTTGCCAGAAACTCCTTGGTATCTTCAGAAAGCTTGCGAACCTCGTCGATTCATCTCTTGGAGGGAGTGATTACGTGTTTCTGCCATGTGAGAGGTCACCAAGGAACGAATGAAATCTGATACCAGTGGGACAAATTAGCTGGAACAGGGGATGAAAATTGGGATGAGCGGGGGATGAAATACAATCTCTACCTAGACTTCACCGAGAGGCGAAGGAAGAGGAATCAAACGGCAAGAAGTCCGATTGAAGAATGGAGCTCGATGCTCAGAAGATTCGATCAAACAGAATGAGAGAGGGGACTGCAGATTGTCTGCAAATTCTGTTTTGCTTTCATGAGAGTCACTTTCCTTTAATTGGAAAGTTGTTACAATTAGACTGAGAATTTAGACTCATGGACCGGACTGATCCTTAATTAGGCCGACTTATTGCACAACTGAAATTGAAACTAATTGACCGGATAGGAACCTGTGACAGTATCTGACCTCTGCCTTAAATTATGCTTTAGTCTCCATCTAACGGTCCAGATCGTCCATCTATCCGATCGGAGCGGACCTGTCTGTCATTGAATACGACCGCAAAAAGCCAAAATTGCGCCGCTGAAAATATGAAATCTCCAACACCGAAAGTCTCCTTCTCCTCATCTTCCATTTCTCCACTTCAACTTGCCCAGTTGGGTTGGCAGTTGAGTTAAACATGGGAATAGGTCAAAAGTCAACTCCTTTCGTACTCAATTTTTCAAAAAAAAAAGTACGTAATAAACTAGAGGTCAAGTGGTCAACCTTTAGCACTCGCACGTGATACTCCACAGAAGTAGATGCACTGTGACTGTGCAGATGGGATTTAAGGCGATCGTGTGGTCGATAGGTAGTTGAATTATGGCGGAACCCTAGTTTCTGATTTTAGGGGATTTCTGCAGGCAAAACGGGTTTCGTATGATTTTGTTTTCCCTACTGTTCGTGGACAGCTTTGCATTCAGTTCTGTTAATTTGGGGCTGGGGGGATGGATTTGGTCTGGTCGATTTGTTGCAGCTCAACTGTTTGATGTTTTGCTCCAAAAAGGAGCTTGCTGGAGTTATGGATCATAAAAACTGAGAGCTCTCTTCGCCTTTTTATAGGGATATCATTGTTGCATTCTTTAAAAAATCTAAGCTTTTTAGAGTTTTGAGGTCTTAAGAGTTGAGCAGTTGGGGATGTTTATATGGTGTTGTGTTGCTTTGGCCGAGGATTGAAAAATGGGGGAAAAGACGAGAAGGATTGAAGTGAAAATGAAGGCTAAGATCATGTCAGCGCAGCGGACGGAGGGTGAAATTTTGCTGTTGTCGAATTTGAAGAATTTTTTCTTCAATGATTTGAAAGAAGCGACAAGGAACTTCAGACCTGATAATGTGGTTGGAGAAGGCGGGTTTGGGTGCATGTTCAAGGGATGGATTGATGAGCGTGATCTTACTGCTGCCAAGCCTGGGACTGGAATGGTTATCGCTGTGAAGAAGCTTAACCAAGATGGTCAGCAAGGCCACACGGAATGGCTGCTGAGCTTTGGTAGTTTTCAGTACTTTCCAGCTCTTATTAACGCTTACTTTGGTACTTGGTAGTCAGTAGTCGATCGACTATCATGAGCTATATACTTTGGAGTTGATTTAGTTGAAGATGTGACTAATGAGTGACAATTATGTGGCGGCTTATATTTAACATTAGGCGGAAATCAATTACTTGGGGCAGCTGCATCACCCAAATCTTACGAAACTGATTGGGTATTGCATCGAGGATGAGCAAAGGCTTCTAGTGTATGAATTCATGACAAGAGGCAGTCTGGATAATCATCTTTTCAGAAGTGAGCTCTCAATTCTCATATACTTTTAGACATGTCCCAAATGTGTGAAATATTGTTTTATGTCGCTGTACTTGATTGAAGTCTGAATGTTTTTTCCTTCAGGGAATTCTTACTTTCAGCCGCTATCTTGGAGCATTCGAATGAACGTTGCTCTGGATGCTGCTAAGGGCCTTGCATTCCTCCATAGCAGTGACGCTCAAGTTATATATCGTGACTTCAAAACAGCTAACATCCTTCTTGATTGTGTATGGAAGATATCTCTTAACCGTTATGAATCTCGGAACAGCTTTAATTGAATTGGTCTACATGCTCGGTTCTGACATTAATTTTTCATGGCAGCACTATTGTGCCAAGCTCTCTGATTTTGGGCTGGCTAAAGACGGACCAATAGGGGACAAAAAGTCATGTGTCAACGAGGGTCATGACTCATGGGTACTTTCGGATATGCTGCCCCCGAGTATATAGCTACAGGTAACTCGTATCCACCAACCTTCAAAGTTTTTGTTTATACTTTACTGGCAAAACTGTTTTCAATCCCTGGGTCAAGTTAGCTTCAGATAGTAGACAAGAACTGAAAAGACATGCATTTACGGCTAACTCTTAATTTTGGTTTTCTCACTTTGATATAATTTTGTTTGAAGGTCACTTAGCAAAAGTGATGTATATAGGTTTGGAGTAGTTTTATAGGAAATGCTAACAGGCCGTCGTACACTGGACAAGAACAGGCCTCGGGAAGAACACAGCCTGGTCGAATGGTGAAGCCCTACCTAGGCAGAAAACACAAAACGTTAGCCATCATGGATGCCCGAATCCAGGGACAGTACTCTACAACTCTGGCTCATAAAGCAGCCATACTTGCTGTATAATGTGTAGCCATGGATCCAGGACTGAGACCCAACATGAAGCAGGTTGCTCCATACTGGAACAACTCCAAGAGCCTCCTAATCCGAAAGGATCCCAAGGCATGCATGCTGAAGCTCAACGACTACCTCAGAACCCAAGTTTGGGTGATCATAACAGACGAAGAAGCACCAACGACCTCCCTGATGGAAAAGGTGTTACTTGTCGCAGACGTAAATTTGCGTCTCGTCTTTATGTATGATTATATACTTGAGGCCCGATCATTGTTGCTGACTTACTGTATCCAGAAATCAGAGAAAAGTGTATATAGAGAAAACTCATTTAGTATGTCTGTAGTCATTGTTGACTGACCTTTTCCCAGACGCCACTAGGAAAGTCAAAGAGAAAACTGTCATTTAAATCCCCAACTTCTCAGTTTTGCCCATTTAAATCCTCAACTCAGTTTTGCCCATTTAAAT
>JAWWMW010077683.1:0-13279 GCA_035048345.1 Echeveria elegans
AATACAAAAGTTTGAGACTATACTACAAAATATTTTAGTACTCAATATTATTGAATTATATCTCTATTTTATTAAATCTATTAATATTTTCAATTAAAGTTTATTTATTTATTTTTTGTATAATTATATTTATATATTAATAATTCGGTAAAACGGTAAATTACCGAACTTAAAATCCTTTACGGTTTACCGAATTTTTTTTACCGTTTTACCGTCGGTAAATTTATCATTTTACCGTTTTACTATTTTTTTCGGTAAACGGTAAAAATGGTCGGTAAAAAAATCGGTAAAATGGTAATTTATCATATATTGCTCTCCCCTAACTTGCCCAATGCTTGGTCTAATTTACAAATTAATGGGTGATTGTATTTTTTTCATACGAACTAATTTGGGTCATGACAGACACACAAGGAAAAAGCAACCACAAAGTCCGCCCAATCTACAACCATCATAGGCTGAGGAAACATGTTGAGATGAAAATTTGTCAAGCAGTTTGCTAAATCTGAAACTACAAGTCAAGCAGTTTGCTATCCATAAGAAATTCTCTACCAGCTAAATACTCCGTCTACTGGCCTGTCATTGAATATTAAAAATTTCGTGAAGCCAGTTCGAAGAATTAATGAGTCTTTGCCTACCTAAGACATGTATGATGTACCAGTTCAACTTAAGAAATTCATTAAGTTAAACATCCAATAGTATTGCCTGTATTAGTATAACACAGGAATACCTGATTAACCAGGCCTAAAGCCGAACAGAGAATATATAAAAGGAAGAAGGGATACATGGCTGAAACTGATAATAGGACACATCGGATCCCAACATAATACCGGTAAAGAGGGGCACATGGTTTTGGACATACTAGGACAAAGTAAAAAAGATGCCCCTAGCTAAACTTGTGACTTCAGGAGCCAGGACATAAATAATTCAGTCTGATTATGCCAAAACCATTAGAGATGCAAATCAGCAAATGTAAAACATAAACCAAATACTGAATTGAAGACATTACGTTCAATAAGAGTTTCAACATGTTCTCTATTTAGACTCCACATACCGACATTGCAAGAAACAAACAGAAATGAGACACCTAAAGAGTAGCTTATTACCTATTACAAACTAGTATCAACACCAAAGACAGATACAATACAATAAGCGCATAATGAAATACCACTAACCATTTTGCCTCCAGAATATTTGCCTCATGACCAGATTTGCTCACTGTGCCTGAGTAGTGCTCTGGTGCTTCATGTTGTCACTGGGATTCTGGGCAGATGAAGCATCTGATAACATCACCATTTGAGATGAAGACACCATGGTCTGATTCGAAGCTGGGTGTCCAAGTGGCTGAGTCGAATAAATTTGCACATTGGCTGGATCAGCATATTCAAAAACATAGCTAGAATTGGTTACTGGTGGTGGATTTTGAGGTTGAGCCATGGACTGGGGAGCATGGTGGACTTGAGAATACGTCATGTACTGTTGCAAATGCTGACCAGGTGCCAGTTGACCCATAGACTGAGCAGTTCTGTAGTCACTTGAAGCCATTTCAGGGTTGTCTGTTGCCACATTTCTTGGTTGGTTGTTGTAGGCTGAGGGATTGGCGGTCATGGCTGGCGCAGGAAGTGTTTGAAGGAGGCTTAAAGGGGCAGCATTTGAAGGCTCGCTATAGGTGCCTTGTTGCACGGGCATATTGTAAGCTTGCTGTGGCTGTCTTGTTGTTGGGGGTATGAAATAAAAAGGATATTGTTGTTGATCAAGCTGAGGCTGGTGACGCTGTGTTGGTGGAGGGTATAGATGATAATACTGCGACATCGGCACTGCATTATGGGACTGTTGGATGTAGTGTGTTCCAGGATGAACAAACTGCTGCTGTTGCTGGTGCTGTTGTTGTTGCTGCTGCTGGTGCTGTTGTTGCTGCTGCTGCTGTAAATGTTCCTGTTGTTGTTGTTGTTGTTGCTGTAGGTGCTCCTGCTGCTGCTGATGTTGCTGCTGTTGCTGGTGCTGTTGGTGCTGCTGCTGGTGATGATGTTGTTGGTTTTGCTGGTGCTGTTGTTGGTTTTGCTGGTGATGCTGTTGTTGGTTTTGCTGGTGCTGCTGCTGCTGTAGTTGTTGTTGTAACTGTTGCTGCAGCTGCTGTTGCTCAAACTGAGATAATATTACATAACCAGCTTCGGAAGCTTTCTGTTGACCCTGCGTCCTTGGATTGTTGAGACCAACTTGCTCTTGATATAACATACCTCCCTCGCTGCAAAAGCCATACATAAACACATTCATCATCATGCAACTACCCAGAAACTGAGTGATGAACTAAGAACTTTAGAATTATGCTAGCCAATGCAAAAATAAAATAAAAACAAGTAGCCGGCCATATGATTAACCTTGAAGCAGACTCGGGAGACGCTATGTCAAACATGGCACTTGGCTTCTGCTGCGTCTGTAGCTGAGGTTGAGTCTGGGGTACAACAACATATCCAACAGGCACTCCCCGATCAGATCTCTCATCATCGTCAACTATCCGCTCAGGTAGCTCCCCGCCACTCATCCCAGGATTCACTACAGCAGCAGCAGGTATGAGAGAAGTTGGTATTGGAGGAGGAGGCGAAACCATAGTTGCAAATCCCTCATTTTGCCTACCACCAGCTGAAACACCCATCTGAGCAAATTGCTCCTCCACTCCAGCCACCCTCTGATCTTGAACCTTGTTCCCTCCGTTCACACCACCAGCACCCTCAACTCTGACCCTAATTGGAGGCAAGTTCGCCAGCGAAGAAGTGGTTGATCCAAACGAAGAAGAAGCATCAAACACCACAGATTCAGCAGTTAGCTGAGCATTCTGATGAGTGTCGGACTTCGGATTCTTTCTGAAATCTGCCTCCGCTTCTCTTTGATTTACACCATTTTTGAAAGCACTTTCAAGCCCTAGCAAACTATTAACAGATTTAGCATCAGCATACCCTAAAGCGGTGGCTTTGGACCCATTCAAAGCATTGAAAAACCAGTCCTCGGGGTTCACAGAGCCGTCCAAAATCGACTCAATCGACGAAGCAGATTCATGACTGTTCGTAAACAAAAACACTCTCAACCGACTCGATTTCGCAACAGACGAAGTCGCGCAAATCCTATCGAATTCATCAATCATATTCTCCAAATCCTCATCTGACGTCACTGATATCAACGAGTCCAGATCCTCGTTCGGGAGCTGGTACTTCAAAGTGAACGGCTGACTACGGAGTAAGTTTCTAGAAAGCCGAGTTTGCAGTTCACCCAAATTAATGTTCCGATCCACAACGACCAACCGCGTATCGCCTCCGACGTAGCTAAGGGACTTGTCGTGAGGTCTAGGGATGATGTGTCCGCCATAGCTACACATCAATCGGAGCTTACCTCCACCTGACGCCGCCGCGGACAGCGACTCGCGGTCGTCCCATGTTTCCGTAGTCCGGGAGCGAGGGGATGACTCGACAGACTCAGCGTACGAGTGAGGTATGGAGGAGGGAATCGGATTCATGGCCGGAGGTGGCGGCGGATCCATCGGCGATGATGATGATGATGATGATGATGATGAAGACGAAAGAAGATATTTGATGTGCGAAATTGCAGTTGCAGCCAGGCTTTGCTTTAGTTCCGATATTTATTTCTTAATTAAATTATTATTCTTTTATTATCTATATATACTAGCTGCACTCCAGAAATTTTTTTCGTGTCTTCATTTGATTTATTTAAAAATACTAAATATTTTCCATTTAATTTTTTATTTTTAATATTAATTTTTAAAATTTTCAATTTTCAATTTAATTTAATTTTCAATTTTTAAGTATTTATTTTTAATATTTTCAATTTTTAGCTTTTAAATTTTATTTAATGAGTTAGATTATAATTAATGGTAAAGAAAGATGTGAAATTGTGAAAAGAGGGTAGTTAAATTTTTTTTCTTTTGTTTAATGAAGGACAGAAATGTAATTTTTTTATTTGGTTTTACGGACGTTTCCCTATTCTTTTATAAGAATAGATATTTTATTTTTTATTTTTCGGTCAGATTGAGGTACTGAAAATGGATTCAATGTTAAGCGAAACCAAGAGTGAATACAAAATTATTTTAGTAGTGTGTTTTGTTGATGGAAAATGTGAAGAAGTGCGAAGATAAATATGATTGTATGTTTGGTTGCGTAGGATAAATGAAGATAAAACAGCACGCCTATAAATACAATACAAAAAATTTCAACCATGGAAATCATTTTCTATTAAATTTTCATTCCATTTACTTTCATTAAAAGTTTCCACGAACCAAAACAGAAACAGATGGTGAGTAAAGTGGTCAAGCTTCTTATGGTTTTATGGTTTTTGTTGTTGTTGATACTGATGGTTTTATGCTTTGGAAAATGCTAAAACGGTATGAACAATGAAGTGCATTAAGGAATGTGTAGAACTGATACAAAACCAAGTTCCCATGTAATTAAAAGGGAGTATAAGATTCTTAAGTACTAATTACTTTCATATGTATTTGATTATTCATAGATTTCGATTTGGGTGAGAATCATAATCATAGAAGCATCCCCAAAGACAAGGAAACACCCACCACAGATGGAGAATCAAAGATGGATCATTCAGTTCAAATTCCGTATCACAACATTTATTTACAGTGTACATCACAGGAGAAGGTAATCTTTTTAACACCAAACAAACACCATTTCCTCCTAAAATACTAAAAGAATCTATGTCGAAACAAAAAAGAAGAAAGTGAATCATCATCGAGGCCTTATAGTAGGAATGACACCACTCACGAGATTACTCCCCGACAATGACACTTCCAACGAGCCATAAAGATCTCTTGTTAGGAGCGAAGAAGATGTGGATTGAGAACCTGATTTTCCTGAGCACGACGACGATGTCTCTGACATCATGGGCTCAGCTCCAGGTATCATTTTCAGTATGTTTTCTAGCTCCCTCACCACATCCGACATGGAAGGTCTCTTCTCGGGCTTGTCTTTGCTGCAGTTGAGTGCTAAAGTTACAAACTTTTTGAGACATTCCGATGGGTAGGAACCCATTTTGCTGTCGATGATAGAGAACATCATGCCTGATTCTTGTGCCAAGTTTACCTGACAACAAGCACAGGCCAAATTCTGAATGTGTTTTCCTCCTAGTTACCAGTAATGGCTTCTTACACAAAGATTCGGTAAATTTATCAATATACTCCTGAATCTATTTTCATACTTACTAAACAACTTTTCAGCGATATTTTAATAAATTAGTTTATCAGTTAGCGAACTCAATCCCCAAGTATAAAACCACTCATAATTAGTTGTAAGAGTGATATTATGCTAATTTCCTTATCTGGTGACAAAATGGAACACCTTACCTCGCGGACGATGTTTTTTCCGTGATAGATAGGCTGCATCCCTGTCAAGAGTTCAAGAAACACAACACCCAGACTATAAACGTCACTTTTATCCGTCAACTTGTGCGTCAGGAAGTACTCCGGATCAAGGTAACCCTGCAGATGCAATTACTCACAAATTGAGAAATTAAATGGAAAAACCAAAAAGAAACATAGGCACAGGTTAAGGCATAAGGATGAGAAATATGCATAGAACTAACCGGCGTGCCCTTTACAACAGTAGAAATATGATTAGGGAGTGTTCCTTCATCACTCAGAACAGGAGCCAGTCTTGACAGACCAAAATCGGCGACTTTAGCAGTTAGCTTAGAATCCAGAAGTATGTTGCTGGCTTTGATGTCACGATGAAAAATTGGAGGTTGTGCTTCCGTGTGGAGGTAGAGGATACCCTTTGATGCACCTAATGCAATCTGCAGCCTAGCACGGAATCCAAAGTGTTCTTTTGTTTTACCTGCCAGAAAAATTGTGTTAGTTAAAATTCATGTAACCAGAAATCACTTAAAAAAAGTCCAACAGGTGGGTTATCTAAAATATCAATTACATAAACACCTTAAAATAAAATTTCACATACCAGAAATCCATTCCCGCAAGGAGCCATTAGGCATGAACTCATACACAAGCATCTGTCGAAAAATACATTATTGTCAAAGACTTCCATGTCAAAAAGAAGCCTAATCTTCTGTTCTTTGGATCATAATAACATTAACTCATAGTAGGCGGTTGAATTATAGTATAGAATAAGTCAAAACATGCCCAACTAAAACAGTTTTATTCGTTATACTTTACTAAGAAATTTCTTACTCAAACTACCAAGGGAGGTAAAATTTACGACTCTAAAGTAAATTATTGAAATCAGTTTCTCAAAGAGCGTCTTATAATGGTTTATCAAAACATTGTACCTGCTCGTCTTCTTCATCGCAATAGCCCAGCAGTGAAACTAGATTGAGGTGATGCACCCTCGACAACAATTCAATCTCAGTCAGAAATTCTTTTTGCCCCTGTAGTGAACCTTCTAAAGTACGCTTCACTGCCACCAACACGTTACCGGTTAAGATGCCTTTATACACCTTTCCGTAGCCTCCTTGGCCCACTACTCTATCGCAGTTGAAGTTGTCAGTAGCTGCCGCTAGTTCCTTGAATGTGAAGCTCCTAACACCATCGATTTTCATAGAAATTTTTGAAGCTGAAAATGGTGCCAGAAATAAAGTTATTAAAGCCTTAGTCGATGTTGACATGATGAGTACAAATGAATAATGACACTGTACTTCAGCAGCACTTACAAATACGATTCCTGGACAGTTGACGGTTCTGTTTAGAATACCTTCTAACCATCATACACGTAATTACGCCGGATACTACCACAACACATACCACACAAGCCAAAATAACCGAAATCCATATTGTCTTGTTAAAAGCAGAGCTCGAAGGCTTTAACTCCACTATCGAAATAAGGAAACATGAAATCAAAATCAAATTTAAACCAGCACAAAATCCATTTCATAATTTTCAAATTTAAAATAAGAAATGGACTTACTTCCTGCGTATGGACCGAGCAGAGTGAAGTTAAGCAGCTCATATGGCCCATAAAAATTATCAGTAGGAAAGTCCCATGATGTGAATTTGTTTCTCAATCTCTGAACTTCACTTGAGTTGAACGTACTCGACTGACCATCAGCGTAAACAGGGAAAAGCTTCATATGCATTCTTAAACGAGGCCCCTCTTCCCATGCGTACGAATCAATAACCAGCTGATGAAGCTTAAATTGTAGGGATGTAGTAATATATGTTTCAAACTGGTCCATGTAAGGAGGAAAGTAGAAGAAACTTGGACTTTTCAAGCGATAGCCAATTCTTATAGGGGACGCACAGAAGCATGGCACAGGTGACTCAGGTACGTATTCGAAAAAATTGCCCACTGGACATGCTTGAATAGGGCATGTTGTATTTACTGACGGTTGAAGTTCTTCAAGCTTTCCAGTTTCAGATCGACAATACAATTTTATGTTTGGGATATTTGCTTGTTTGCAGATCGGGTTGCCGTAGAGCCTGAAATACTCATATAGTGAGACTTAGATGCCGAAGTTTGAAGTTTTTCATAGAGTATTTAGAAGTGAGGGCATACCTCAGCGTAACATTTACTGGAGGGTTCAAACTTCCAGCAACACGTAACAGAGAGTTATTCTGGAGATTGCTGTATATGAATGAATTTGTAGTTAATTTGAATGTTTTACGACTATCCAAATATTTTAAACAAACTCACCCTAAAATTGAACAAATGTTTCCAAGATTAGTGTCTTACAGGGTGAGCTTTGCTGCCGGGCCAAAGGTCATATTCTGCCATATGCTAGCAGGGACAGACCCAGTCAGCATATTGTTCTCCACTGATCTGTTTTAAACCGACACGTTTGTGTAAGTACATTGATAGGGATAAAGATTTGTGTACGTCGAATAGTAAAACTATCGACACAAGGAATTTATGCTAAGTTCCTTCAAAGACATGATGTCAGGTCAAATTTAAGCATATAGTAGTATCATGGACAACATTTATGTATAGCGCCTTACAAAATTTGGAGAAGCGGAAGGCTAGAAAAACTGCTTGGTATTGTTCCATTTAGATAGTTGTTTGATAGTTTGCTGCAGAAGATCCAAACAAACAAACAAAAAAGTCTTTCTAAATATTCGAGGCAAGAGGAGAAGTGATGCATCTTTTTTCATAGGAAGAGAAATGATTAATCGAGATATTTTCTTACATTGTTGTGATATTTTCAGAAAGGCTCGTCGCTGGTATGGACCCTGTGAGCTGATTGAAGCTAAGATCTCTGTTACATCAACAACATAAAATGGACCTCAAATACTGTCCTTAGAGTTAGTCAAGCCCAAATGCAAAAGAGTAGCCTGTACAACTTTATTCAGTATCTTTGACTTGAGTTTCTGTTGTTCTTACATATAACGTAAGTGAGGCAGAGCACTAAAATCCGGCACATTTCCTTGTAAGCTACAATTCCTTAGACTCCTGTCAGTTACATAAAAATGAGAAGAGTCTAGTGCATGAAAATCTTGTAAACTAGATGGGTTTTGGAAGACTTACAATTTCACAAGATTAGCCATACTTCCATATGCAGCTGGAATTGAAGTACCTTCAAAATTGTTGTTATCAAGTTGACTGCGATAAAGTTTCAAAAAAAAAAAAGATCATCAGGAAAATAAAGGACACAACATGAAGCAGAATTTGAACCATCGAAATATCACAGAATAAAAATGAAAGACCAGCTGCCTGAGGGATATTACATACAGAATGTGCAGCTTGGGTAAAGTTGAAAATTCCGGAGGGAGATATCCCGAGAGATTGTTATTGTCCACCAATCTGTGACCACACCGTAGCTCAATAAATCAAAGTTGAGACAAACAATGATGTCCATGTAAACAAATTTTGGAAATTTAATGTGTGAAATACTATAAATAAACTCACAAGTGAAGAAGATCAGACAATCTGGACAGTTCAGGAGGAAGCTGACCGCTGAAAGAGTTGTTGTTCAAGTGGCTGAGAATTGAAATTATTACAGTCAAGATAAATATTCAAAGTCAAGTTAAACCCACATTAAAAAGACTACGCAGTGGTAGTGTCTAAGTGAAACTGTACTAACAGATGCCTAGTCTGAATCAAGTTTGCAAAAGACTTTGGTATCGGCCCTGATAAAAGATTCTCGTCTACTTGCAGCCTATTCAGCTTCTTCAGGTTACCGAGCTCCTCTGGTAAAGAACCTGACAGCTTGTTCCCATTCAAAAGCCTGCCAAGGCCAACAAGCATTGAAAGTCATTTCAATACGTGGTTAACGAAATTGAAAACAAATCATTAGCAGCATATGTAAGCCTGGTGGCAAATTGAACTACTATATAATAATAATATGCAAAAAGGGAAACCAAGTAACAGACTTACAAAAGCGTCAAATTTGAAATATTTCCAATCTCTTTAGGTATGCTGCCAGTGAGCCCATTCCACATGAAATCACTAAAAACCAAATGGATGGAATAAGTGAGTATGCTAAGTTATACATAGGCTTAACCATAACTAGGTCTTTAATTGACTCACAGTATCTCAAGTTTAGATAACCGGCCTAACTCTGGGGCTAATGTTCCAGTGAGATTTGAGTTGAGCAGATTTCTGAATAAGGAGGAATAGCTTATTATTCTCATAGACGATGTGCTCGTCAGAGGCTCAGACTATTATGTTTAAAAGTGCACAAGGATCAATAAGTTTGACGCACATACAATTTCAGAACATGAAAGTATACATCACTTGTGACATTAGAACAGATGATCCCGGTCCAGTTTCCTGAGCAAGGATCGCCTTTACCCCAGTTCTTAAGATGCTTCATAGGATCATTTAATCTTTTCTTAACAGCCATTAATGCATCAACTGCAAGAAAAAAGTACTTTGAATGAAAATAATGTTAAAGCAGCAGCAGGCAGGTGTTCCCCGAAAAAGAAGCCCTGTGGAAATGCAGCTGACTGCCAAAACAAACGAAACAAACAAAACTAGTGTTGTTACCTTCAGAAGGATCAGCATATTGTCCAACGACCACAAGTGCTAAGTAACAAAATGAAATTAGCACAATAAGGACACCGGGTCTATATTCCATCATCTTAGTACCTGAAAATTCAAAAGACTGAAACCAATGGACCACTATTGTAAGTGAATGACCATTTCCACGCAATACCCGTAACAGTGATCTGATAAGTGATACATAAGAACCTAGGTCATTCTGCCCATTAACATGGATTGTTCTCAATAAAAGCTTATTTTAGAATTTCACTCGCAATCGAACAAGGCTTGTGGGTGATAGTTTTGGTTCGTGGAAATTCAGAAAGTTTATGATATATAAGTACACATAGACATGTATGTGATCATTTAATGAAAAGAACGAAATAATTTATTCTCTATCTACTCCTGCATAAATTCCATTCCTAATTCTTCTCGGTAATTCAAATAAATCCTGAACCTTAATTTCATATATCCTTCCACTTCAATTCTTCTCATCAAGTCTCCACGGCTGCTCAAAAATCCTTATCAATCATGCATCAGTTTTCTATATGCAATAATTGTGTGGCCTCAAAACAAGACATTTCAGATCAACAAGAACAGAAAGGTCAAAATTGCAACACCTACTGTATTAGGTAAGCATTACATTAAAGTTAACAATGCAAAAATATGGGGAAAAAAGAAGCTAAATTTCCCATACAGATGATTCAAAAAAAAAACATCTTAATAAAGAAATGACCTGAAGCTGAGGGCAGGTGGAGAAGAGGGTATTGAGATTGGAGAAGAGGATGTGATTGAGGGTCAGGTCAAAGGGATGGTGATGATGGATGGGGGGAAATGGTTGTTTTGTTGTTGTTGGTGGTGGAAGTAAGCATGTGGGTGGGTTTTGGTTTTTTATTAAATGAGGAGGAAATCTGGAGATGAAGATGGTGGAGGTGGCTTCATGGTTTGTAATTTGCTTCATCCATCATCTTCTTTTTCATGCTGATCTTTTGTGTTCACAAGGAGGGAAGTAATGAAGGGAGTTGACTGCTGCTGCTGTGTTGGGGCCGTGATAAAAGAAGCAGACAGGACCGGAGGAGGAGGAGAAGGATAGCAGCATTCAAGTCAGTTTTAGCAGCCAAACCAGGAAAATCCAAAGTCTTCGCCATGTTTTTTTTCCCTTTATTTATTTATTTATTTATTTGTCCTTAATTCAATTTTTCAATAGATGTATACTGTAGTACTTCGTCCAATTCAAAAGTCATTTTCAAAATAATTCTTTACAAAAGCATTTTTATACACTAATACGCGGTATGATTAGTTGGTGGGAACATGTTAATTATGCTTTCAAAGCTGAGATGCAGTTTAACATTAATTAGTTCCAAAAATTGAGTCATTTTTATTATTGCGAGACAAATTTCACAAAGTGTATATATATTCTCAACGCGAGACAAACTTTACAAGTGCATATATGATATATGCGCTTAATGCGATTTATAAGCGTCCCTCGCGTCACGTACTTTGCCTATGACTTGCGTTTGCGGCTCTATATTTCACTTTATAACTTGAAAATTATAACTCAATATATGTAATTTATTATTCTTTAAAACAAGGGATGTGGATACTTGTTTATAAGTAAAACAAAATCTTGATGAAGTTCGATTCTGATTCCATGGCGGAAAGCCGTTCACACACAACAGCTACGTACCATGTCTTGCAAAGAACCACAATCACTGAAAGTCAATACCAACCAGCACCAACACTAACACCATTCTTAGAAAAATGAAACAAACAGACAGAAGCTTGTTTATCGCCTAATCTTATAACTACATAACCAACCTGACCAGCAAGATGTTAAGATAAATATGTTCGATAACATATTCCAGCCATCAATGAACTGATTCACGGTAGGATGGATCTCTAAATCGGAAGACTTAGGCCTCGTTTGGTTGCGGGGAAAAAAAAATTAAAGAAAATTTTTGAGTGAAAATGAAATATGTGTTTGATTGTACGGAAAAAAAATGAAAAAATAGACAAAATGAGATCAAATTTTCCTTACAATTTTCTCACGGGAAAATCATTTTTCTTTAAATTTTCTTTTAATTTAAAGAAAAAATTTAAGTAAAAATGAACATATGTATTTGGTTGTAAGGAAAAAAATGAAAAATAATAAGATCAAAATTTTCTTACAACTTTCTCTTGAAAAAATCATTTTCTTTAATTTTTCTTTCTTCTTTTATCCCGCAACCAAACGGGACCTTAATTTTTAAGAAATTATTTTCATTACATTCGCGCATTGAAAATTATACATGAATTAAACATACTAGTATTCAGTGCACATTTTCTAAGCATTTTTATTTTAAAATTTATGACGTCCTATTAAAATATTCGAATAGTTATAAATTTTTAATCGTAAAATAATTTTATTATAAAAATTTCAATGGATAAGGAGTCGATAAAAAAGATAAAAAAATAGAGATAAGAGATAAATGAAGAATAAGGATATGGTTTAGCGATTGAGATGGACGGTTTTATTAATAGGAAGATTAATTTTTTAAAATTCTTTTTTGAGGAGTTACCGTCAAAAGGCACTCCCCAATTACATATAGAAAGATACGGAATGTACACATGGTCAAAAATGTAATTTCAATATGTTGTTAATGTGATTTGATATAGCAATTTGATACTTCAACATCTCATATTATAGTTCACATTTCTTTTATAGTCGTTTCAAAATATAATTTTTATTTTTTAACTAAAATATTTTCTACCCTCACATTTACATTTTCTCCGATTTATTTGTTTTTTTATTTATTTACTTATCTATTTTTACCTCACATATTTTTTTTTTTAAATTATGTTCAAATTTAAATGAACACCATATAATATAATGGGACGGGGGAGTATATGAACAAACAAAAAAAGAGTACACAGTTCAATACACTTTAATGACTTATCTACACAAGTAAAAGTAGCTTTTATGTGAAAGTCTGGGAAACGTGTCATTTGCGTATTGAGATTTAAGACTATAAAATATATATTACGAAAAAAATACTACATATAAAATATAGCCTATCCGATACACAGCTTGCAAACTCGGCAGAACTCCATGGACAGGATTACGGTCTCATCAAGAACTGAACATGTCCGCTTGATGCAATATCAAATTAATCTCTACATTACTTCCACTTGGTTTAAAGAGAAATGAGAACGTCAAATGCAAATATCGAACTCGCAATGTGTTCTTGTACTAGAAAAAGGTGCAGCCATTTTGGTCATCAAATAAAACGACACATTGGCAAACACTCGACATAAGTGGCTTAACACCTATGAAGAACTGTCAAGTTGTTCATACTTTGATG